>APFE030265944.1:58337-182157 GCA_000404065.3 Pinus taeda | reverse complement strand
CGTGAACTTTTCTCCTGCGTACTTCTTAGTTCTCATCATATTGAGAGCCATGCCATGGGTGTTGCCATCAAGTACAACATCTGTAACATATAACCATACCAGAAACATAATGCCAACAACATATATATATTAAGAGTTACGCAATATCGAGGACCCGCCGAAGTTTATAAATCATAATGTATATATTTCGGGTCCGGCTCGCGATCGCAAATCGCAATCGGCGGTGTTCAACGTTCATAGTTCTGCGGTGCAAAGGACCAGATGCGCTTTATAAAGCATAGTGTATATATTTCAGGTCCGGTGTTAATGTTTAACACTTGTTTCCTTTGTAAAACCCGATATATTTCTTCATTTCTTTTATATTTTGATTTCCGATATACTTGCCTTATCTTTTTTCAACATATTTTTCAAGTGGTTTTGAATGAAACAATGAATAAAACAAACAACAAAATACATGTTACAACATCTGGCTCCACCTGGGGATAGTGCTTTTGCCATAGAAGCACTAAGAACCGCAGATTAGTGCCTTCACCTCAAGCATGGAGTCATATATTGCTTTGCAAAAGCTGAAATACTATGGCATTTGTACAATGATTTCACTCCGGTATTCACAATGAAATGATGCTTATTCTTTAGAACTGGAGGTAGTGCTTTAAGTATTGCCCATTAATAGGCAGCTATAGAGTTTCGTCATTAAGATTCTCAAGCATGAATGTATTATTGGATCTCACTTCAAAAATTCTAAAAGGACCATACCAGAGAGGATCAAACTTCCCATGTTTACCCTTATCTTCTCTTCTAGTATCGCATCTCAATACTAAATCTGCAACTTTGAAATCAATTTCCTTGGCTTTCTTGTCAAAAGGATTTTTCATTTTTCAAGTTGTCTCTTACTTTGTCCCTGTTCTCGCTTAGCTCCACCACTTTGTCCATTCTTCTTATCAAAGCATTTGGTTCTTCTTTCGCCTCTTGAATCATTACAATCACTAGCTTTACAAGTTGAATTGGAAACAGAGCTTGAGTTCCATATACTAATTCAAAAGGTGATTTCCCTGTAGATCTTCTTGTAGTTACTCTAGCAGCCCACAAGGCAAACTTTAACTTAGAATCCCAATCTCTTTGATTTTCTGCAATGGTTTTCTTAAGGATCCTCATTAAAGTTTTGTTAGTAGATTCAGCTAATCCATTTCCCTGAGGATGGTAAGTTGTTGAATGAGACAAAATAACATTATATTTGTGACTAAAAGCAATGAACTTACTTGAGTTGAAGACTTGAGCATTGTATGTTATAATTTTAACAGGGCATCTGAATCTGCTAATAATATTTTCTTCCAGGAACTTCATTACTATCTGATCATTTGCTCTCTTAATAGGAATTGCCTCTACCCATTTGGTGAAGTAATCAGTTGCTGTGAGAACCCACATGTGTTGTCTACTTGAAGGTGGATTGATTTCTCCAACAAAGTCCAATCCCCATTACCTAAATGGCTCCTCTATGAAAACTGGAATCAAAGATAAAGGAGCTAATCTCTTTTTCTCAAAAAGAGGCTGACACTTCTAACAACTTTTAACAAACTTAGATGTATCACCAAATAAAGTAGCCCAATAAAATCCTGCCTGAATAATCTTAGGTGCAGTTACTTTCCAACTGTAATGTCCTCCACAAAATCCCTCGTGATAATCTTTGATTTTTTCTATAAATTCATCCCTCGTTAAACATAGCAATAGAATTCCAACAAGATCCTTCCAGTACAATCTGCCTTCCACAATTACATGTGGTTGTGCCTTGATCTTTAGTGCCCTATACTTTGTTCTATCTAAGGATTGGGGACAAGAAAGAAAGCACAAATAATGAATTATATGCTTATACCATTCTGAACACAAAAGTTTGTACCTGATCTTCATACCTGCATCTTGCTCTCCTTCACTTCCTTCAGCTACTTTTTCATCCACAGGTGCCAACAAGTTAATTCCCAATGCCTGAAAGTTTGGTTCTGTCAACATTTTTGCCAATCCTTGTCCTTTCACCAACTTTGTAGGTTTTATGTCCAAATCATATTCCTGGATCTTGGCAATCCACTTTCCTCTTCTACCTTCTACATCTCCCTGTAGTAATACATCTTTCGCTGCAGCATTTGGCACATAAGCAATGACTTGTGACTGCAGCACATAAGTTCTAAAAGCGTTCAGGCTTTTACCAAAGCATACACCTGTTTCTCAAGAATATTATATTTCAGCTCAGAATCCCTAAGAATCTTACTGAATAATGCAACTGGCTGCTCTCTCTCTTCATCATTTTTTTGCAGTAAGACAGCAGCTATTGAACTTGATGATGCAAATGAAAAAATTTTGAAAGGCTTTTGGTAATTAGGACTGATTAAGACTGGAGCTCCCTGTAATGCCTCTTTAATTCTAGAAAATGATTCTCTGGCTTCTTTGGTCCAACTCACTTCATTCTCCTTTTTTAGCATATTAGTAATTTCTTTTAAGATTTCTGCATAGTGGGATACAAACCTTCTCAGGCAGTTTATCTTTCCCGGAAACTTTTGAATATCCTTTTTACTCCTGGGCATTGGTATTTTCTGCACAGCTTGTACTCTGGCTGGATCTATCCTCACTCCTTCTCTAGAAACAATGTGTCCCAATAGTTTTCCTTCTTCCAGAGCAAAAATGGATTTCTTGAGATTTAAGGAAAGTCCAAATCTTCTACATTTATCAAAAGTCCTCTTCAAATGATCCAAATTTTCTTCATCAGACTTTGAGAAAATAGTAATATCATCTAAATATATTACTACAAACTTATCTCCAACAAAAGCAATGTCCATAGCCCTTTGAAATGTAGCACCTGCATTCATCAATCTGAAAGGCATTCTGGCATACATAAATGTTCCCCAGGGGGTTGTGAACGTTGTTTTCTTCTGATTCCCCTTATCCACAACCACCTGGTTATAACCAGAAAATCCACCTAGCATTGACATTCTAAAAGATCTCGTTACTTTTTGCAGCACATGATCCATCTTAGGCAATGGATAGTTATCTTTCAAAGAAGCTCTGTTGAGATTTCTAAAGTCCACACACAACCTTATTTCTCCATTTCTCTTTCTCACAAGTAATAGATTAGCCACCCAATCAAAATCCCTAAGTGGGACTATGATTTTGGCATCAAGCAACTTCTTGACCTCCTTTTCAATTGACGGTACAAGCAGAGGATTTATTTGTCTAAGCTTCTGTTTGCAGGGTTTAACCCCCTCCTTCAAAGGAAGCTTATGCTGAATAATATCTACATCATAGGTTTTGAGATCTTCGTAGGACCATGCAAAGACATCAACATAATTCTTGAGAAGTTTAATATATCTTTCTTGAAAATTAGGTGAAACTCCAGCATATAATTTGACTAACCTGGGATTTTCTTGAGTTCCAATGTTATGATCCTAAATATGTTCATCCTGCGAGATTTTCCCTGAGTCCATAGCTACATCATTGGAATTAAAAAGCCTTTCAAGAGGAACAAGTCCCTTTGGCAGACTATTATCCTTCAATTGAAAGATCTTATGATTTGCTATTGAATCTTTTAAGCCACTGGCTCCTGCAATTTCTGTTGCCTCTTCTTCGTCCTGATCAATTTCTGTGCCCTGGAACTCTTCAACCATAGTCAACAACTCCTTAATCTACTAGTCATCTTCAAAAACTTGCCAGTTTTTAACCTTATCAGGAACAGAAGATTTGTGCCTCATTTCTACCTCATAACTTAGTCTTGGATTAATAGGAGGCTTGAAAGTGCTAGCAGCCACAACAAATGAATCTGCCAATCTATTCTCATCCCTTGGAATGAATTGAATGTTAAAAGCTTCAAAGAAGTTTGCAATCAAATCCCATACCTCATTTCTATATGCCCGGAGCCTAGGATGCTTCGTTTGGCAGTGATCTTTTCTCTGCTTAATAATTAGCTCCGAATCTCCAAAAGCAAAAATTGACTTGACTCCCATCTGTTTGGTTGTTTGTAGAGCAATAATTAAGGACTCATATTCGGCTACATTATTAGTTGCCTCGAACTCTAATTTGAAAGAAAAAGGGAACATATTACCTCCAGGTGCAATTAGAAGAAAACCAGCACCTGTTCCTTCCTTGGAATAAGCTCCATCAAAAAAACATTTCCACGCTTCTTCCTTTTGCAGCTCTGTAATTACATTGGCTGAAGCAAGCTGCTTCTAATTATCTTCAGCCAGCTCTGCATTATCATGCACTGTGAAACAAGCAAAGTCATCCTTCTCCTGACTATATACAGGGGAATTGCTTGCTCTGGTTTTTGTAATCGTCTTTACAAACCTAGTTTCTCTGTACAATCTCCTCTCCTCCCTGCCAAAAATCGGTATAACAGCATATGTAAAATCTAGTTTCAAAACACCTCCCAATTTAGCCCCCCAGGACCTAGATAGAAGCATTCCAAATCCAGCAGGAATATCTGCTACTACAACATCCATGACCAAGCTTCTAGCTGGAATTTGGGCTAGTGACACTGTCAGATCCTTAATAACCCCCAGACACTTGACCTTGTTTGAATCAAAAGAATACAAATCCCTGTAAGGTTTGGTTACTTGTAGATTTTGTTGCTTCATCACTGATAGAGGCATAAGATTATGTGAAGCCCTCGAATCAAACATACAATTATGTAGGAGGAAATCATAAACCAATAGGGAAATATAAAAAGGAGGTATTGAAGAATCTACTTCCTCTACATGTGGACCAAAAACCACTACTGATTTATCTTCCTGTAGATTTACAGTGTCACTCTCATTTTCCTTTAAATTAATAAACTCAGCAATCTCCTTTTGATAAGTAGGTGTTTTTGCCAATTCTGTAAGAGGAACTTGTATTCTTACCTTTTCCAACTCCTTGGTAAGACTAAACAAGTGACCCTATTTAACAGTGTTTTCATTCTCATCTTCACCTTTCTTCTTGATTGGAATTATTTGAGGAATTGTAACAAGTTTCTCCAAAGGAATTTTTCCAGTTTGATCTTGAGAAGGCTCACCTCGCAGTATCTGTGTCTTGCCATTTGCATTTTGCTGCTACTTTCCTTTATTTACTTGTTTTGCATGCTGAAATTCTTGTGGAGTCGCCTTTCATGAGGAAGTTGAAACGTGTTGCTCACTTTCATTTTCTTGATTTCTTGATCTTTTCCTAGATCTCAGGTCATATTTCTTATGTAGTTCAGCCTGCATAAAATCAAAGAATTGTTTCCAATATTCATCAATTTCATTTTCATCATGAATAGCATCTGCTTCATCATACACATACTCTTCTCCTTCAATGCCAAGTTCATCTTTATCGACTGCATATAATGTAGAAATTTGATCTTCAGGTTGTTCTTCACCAGGATCTGCTTCTATATATAATGTTGCTTGAATTTTATTTTGATCTTTTCTTTGCTTTTGCAAGGTTTGCAAAAGTTGTCATCTGAATTGGGGATTGAAGTTCTTATTATATTGTGTTTGTCTCTAAGAGTTCTTATTCTCTAACTCTAACCTATTTAACTTATCTGACATAGTTTTAATTACATTACACATATCCTCCAATGATTGACTTTGAGAGGATTCTATCTTTGCCTTACCCTTGTCTTGGGTAGGCTGTGTTTCTAGTGCTTTTCCTGCAGCCACCAGATTCGCTTCTATCTCTAAAGCATCTGTTTGGATTTGATCAAGGGTTGGAGCTCTTCTTTCCCTTAATGTGAATCCAAAATTTGATTCAAAAGCCCCTGCAAAAATTATTTTTGCACCAACAAGAGGAGGCTTAATCTCTGCTGGGAGACTATTGTACAATTTGTTAAATCTTCTGACAAATTCAGCCACAGTTTCATCAGACTTCTTTTTAATGGCATTAAACTCTGTTAATGAATATCCATGGTCTCTTTTTTCTCTGCATCTCTGAATAAACACACGTTCCATCTCTTCCCAAGAAGGAATGGTATTATTGGGAAGTCCTTTGAACCATTTCATTGCTTCTCCATCCAAGGACTGAACAAAAAGTCTTGGAACAACATCTAAATATTCAACATTTAGGCTTTCTGCAAAATTACAAAATACTACTACATGATTCTCTGTTGTCTGTTCATCTTCTCCTGAAAAACGTGGAAGAGTTTTAAGGTAATACTGTGGCATTTGATTGAAAGGTTGTGGTAGTTGAAGAGGTGCATACCTATTCACTAAGAATGCAGGTGTTACCATGTTTGAAGGGTAAATGCCACTTGTTGCTAAATATAAATGATGAATGAAGAAAGTTTGAAGGGGAAGTTAAAGATAAGATGTTGATCTTTCACAGAAACTACTATCTGTAACTTAGAGGAATTATGATAATGAGAACTAAATCATAGACAATATGCTAATCTTTCACAGAAACTACTATCTATAATTTAGAAAGGAAGTGAGGACTTCAAGTATAGGAGAGCTCTTTTAAGGAATTTTAACCTTATCTACATAAGCAAATAAAGACCTACTGCTTCATTACTATACTTGAAAAACATAGCATGACACATGACAGAGAAGCTTACAAAATTATATGCAACAGCTCATGGAAACTTCTGATTCTTTCATTAATCAACGATGATATCAGGAATGCAGTGGCCTAGTCTCCGAGTTCTCCAAAATTCCAACCCTTTCTTAGTAAATTTTCCTCTTTATACATTGTGGAACAATTATTGATTTCTGAAACTACCCTGTTAAAATTGGCAACTAGGGCCACACTTCATGTGGGTCACTTTATTCATGGTTGATTATATTTTTCTTGGATTCCTCTCGTCGAGAGGTGTAGGATTGATCTAAAGATCATTCGATTCTGATAAGTATTTATGGAGATATGAATTTATTTAAATTATGGACTAATTGTCAAAGTCTACCAGCAACTTATGTAGGCTCAGAAGCCTAACAGACACATCTATTCATCATCAACGTTTTGCATATAAATACAAGAGCATTCTCCTCATTTGGATACTTCACTTCTCATCACACATCTCTCTCTCCTATGCAGAAAAAGAGCCTCTTCTCTCTCCTAAGCAGAAAGGTCTCTCTCTCACACGTGGGAAGGAAGGACGCAGTTTTCTAGGGTTTACAAGCTGCAGATTGAAACTTTGACCAGCATTGACCAACATTCTCTCTCTCTCTGACTGCGCAATAGGTGAAGCTGACTCTCCTTGAAAGCCCGCATTTTTTGGCACAGGAATCAAGGTGATCCGACCTTCGGTTTGACAGATATTGATTGCCCTAGTTTAGGGTTGATCCCGCTGACGCTGTTGATATAAATCAGACTTTTGTACTATTTCTCTCTACTGAATTATTGAAGATAAAAGAAGATTTGATCAAAGGGTTTCCCCATATTGGGGTTTGTCCCTGGCTAGCCGCCACATCTTTTGTCTCTTGTCTTGGCTTGTTTTCTGTTGATCGTTTAAATGTTCTATGTACACTTTACTTAATGTACATGTGATTGCTAATATATTGGATAATAAAAAAAAAGATAAGTAAATTGCTCTAAGCATAGAACATACCATAATTTAACATGGTAACGTAGCTGAGGTGAAGACAAAGCCCAAGTAAGAGCAAGAGCAATCACCGAAGACAAGGCTATCTAAAAAGAACTATGGGGTCCTCAACACACTTCCCTGCTGAAGACAAACTCCGTGAGAAGTCTGACTACCATGAATGGACGATGTCTCTCGATCTAACATTAGAAGAACAAGAAGTGTTGGACCATGTGAGAGGCGGAGTTGTCGAGCCTCCATCATATGCATCCGCTGTTGCCAGGAACAAATGGACCAAGGGAGAAGTCAAAGCAAAGAAGATCATCCGGGACTCTATCGACAAGCGCTTGGTGGCTTATGTTTCTGAGCTGAACACCTCCAAGGAAATCTACGATACACTGGTGAGTTTATTTAAAGTTAATGATGCAAATCAAGTTCTATTTCCTAGAAATAAGCTGAAGGAAATTAAGAAGAGCAAAGATGAAAGTATGCAAGCATATTTCTTAAGGATCACGGAGATCAAGAACGATCTCCTATCTATTGGGGAAGTAATTCCTGACAGGGAAATGGCACTCACAACTCTTGGAGGACTACCATCTGAATGGTATATATTCAGGACTACTCTCCTCAACAATAATGTAATTCCTGGATTTCACGAATTAATGGCTCAATGTATTCAAGAAGAAGAAAGAATGGAAGAACAGGAAATGCCCACACTTAAAGGTCATCCCGCTGTCTTTTCTTCTCATGCTAAAAGAAGAAACAATTCTGAGGCTAAATCCAAAAGGAAGGTTGGACCAAAGGGTGGAAAAGGACGATGTTAGCATTGCAATAAACTAATTCATTATGCAAGGGAGTGTCCTAATAAAAGGAACTCACACCAGGATGATAATCAAAATCCCTCTCAAGGCAATCAAAGAAATGGCAGGTCAAATGGTCGAGGTAAAAGGAGTACTGGAAATCAAGGAAGAGGACAACCATTTAAGAAGGCAAGAAATTCCAAGTATGAATCTAACACTATTGATAATAAGCAAGATGAGTATTATCTACCAGCTGCTCTATCTACCACTGCTCCCCCAGACTCGCTGGGAAATTGGCTTATTGATAGTGGTGCCTCAAGGCACCTCATTGGCTACAAAGAAGCCCTCTATAATCTAGTAGAGAAAGAAACCAACCTCGAAATTGTTCTTGGAGACAATTCAATATATCAAGTGAAAGGCGTAGGAAATGTCACTCTTCAATTGAATCAGGGGAATACCACCCACTTACAAGATGTATTATATGTACCTGATCTCAAAAAGAACCTAGTGTCCATTTCGGCAATGGAAGACAAAGGCTACAAGGTGGCTTTCAGCGATGGCAAGGTACGTGTATGGAAAATGGACTATAAAGATGCTTTTACTCTTGGGTTTCGAGTTGATTCATTATATCAGGTCAGAGGAAGTCCACAGGGTGTCATGACTTGTGACACCTCTTCAGTCCGAACTATGGCATCAGAGGTTTGCTCACCTTCATTAAAAAGCTCTACCTGATGTAAGAAAAATGGTGATCGGAATGCCCGAGTTCAGATTAGAGCAAGAAGGTGTATGTCTAGTATGTGCCGAAGGAAAGCTAAAAAAGGGACCATTCCCCTCAAGCCAAAGCAAGACCTCCGATATATTGCAATTAGTTCACTCAAACATATATGGTATGATGCCTGTGAACTCCTTGGGAGGATATTTATATCACCTCACTTTTACAGATGATTATTTTCACAAGACTTGGATATATTTCTTGAAAAAGTAGGATGAAGTGTTCTCCTGGTTTCAACACTTCAAAGCCTTGATCGAGAATCAAACCGAAAAGAAGATCAAGATCCTAAGGACTGACAATGGGACTGAATATGAATCCAATGAGTTTCATGACTTTTGCAAAGAGGTTGGCATTAAGAGGGAGACCACTACACCCTATACTCCTGAGCAGAATGGTGTGGCGGAAAGGAAGAACCGTACGATTGTGGAAGTTGTCCGTGCTATGCTCCATGATCAAAGACTTCCGAAGTTTCTATGGGCTGAAGCTGCAAACACCGCCGTATATGTACAAAACCGATGCTCTCATCAAGCATTAGATTCCAAAACTCCTGAAGAAATGTTCATCAGTAAGAAACCTGACATATCTCATTTTAGAATTTTTGGAAGCTCTGTATATTTTCATGTGCCGAAAGAGAAGGAATAAATTGGGTGCATCTGGAAAGAAAGGAATCTTCGTGGGCTATAGCGAAAATACTAAGGGCTATAGAATCTATGTAGCTGGTCAAAGGAAAGTCGCGATTAGTCATGATGTCACCTTTGACGAAGATATGGCTCTTAGCAAACTAGACAATCTTCCTACTTTAAGGGGATCTAAAGAAGCTGACACCAGGGAACCGAAGGAAAAGGAAGATGAGACAATGCCCAATGTGGAAGAACCTATGGATCCTATTGATCCTCCACCACTTGAGCCTTCCTCTTCAAGGAAGAGGCCTTCATGGCTGGGACACTTGATGATGCTGAGGGACACACAACTCCCCGTGGAACCTTCCGTGAAAGTAAGAAGCCGAACAGGTATCAGGGATACCTGACTATCATGAGCACGATCATCCAAAATGAGCCTTCATCATTCACAGATGCCGTCAAGCATCAAGTATGGAAGGATGCTATGACCGAAGAATATGAGTCTATTATGAAGAACGATGTCTGGGATGTGGTCCCTAGACCCCAGGACAAAACAGTTGTCACTTCTAAATGGCTTTATAAGATAAAGCATGCAGCTGATGGAAGTACGAAAAAGTATAAGGCTCGTTTTGTCGCTCGAGGCTTTTCCCAAAAGGAAGGTATAGACTATGACAAGATATTTGCACCTGTTGCCCGATATACCACTATCCGCTCGATCATAGCCCTTGCTGCTTCGCAAGGATGGAACCTACATCAAATGGATGTCAAGACTGCATTCTTACATGGTTCGATCAAAGAGGAGATCTATGTGGAGCAACCCGAAAGATTTGTGATTTATGATCGAGAATCTCATGTGTGCAGGTTGAAGAAGGCCCTTTATGGGCTAAAGCAAGCACCCCGAGCATGGTATGAGAGGATTGATAGCTACTTGATGAAGCTGGGATTCACTAGGAGTGAAGCTGACCCTAACCTTTACTTTAAGGTTATAGACAACAAGCCTCTCATACTAGTGCTTTATGTTGACGACCTCTTCCTAACAGGTGCAGACCCTCTTATTCACAAATGTAAGAGGGAGTTGGCTTCTAAATTCGAGATGAAAGATCTAGGACTCATGCATTGTTTCCTAGGACTCGAAGTCTGGCACAAACCAAGGGAGATTTTCCTATCTCAAGAAAAGTATGTGGTGAAGATACTGGAAAGATTCGGCATGGTGCACTGCAAGACCGTAACTACCCCGATGGAGCTTAACTTTAAGAAGTTAAGCGGTAGTGCTGCCAGACCCGTTTTACGAAATGCTATCGAGTATCAACAGCTCGTCGGAGCATTGATGTTCTTGGTGAAATCCGTCCGGATATATGCTTTGCAGTCAACACTTTGAGCCAACATATGGTTGAGCCTCGTCATTCACATTGGATTGGTGCCATGAATCTACTGAGATATCTTCGTGGCGCAATCACTCATGGATTAAGATACACTGCCAGAAATGTGAGACTACTTGGGTATACTGATGCTGATTGGACAGGCAATGTGGAGGATCGGAAGAGCACATCCGGGTGTTGTTTCTCTTTGGGATCTGCCTCGATATCCTGGATGAGCAGGAAGCAGAAGTTGGTAGCTCTGAGTACCACCGAGGCATAATACATTGTTGCTAGCATGGCCTCCTGTGAGACAGTCTGGTTGCGAAAGCTCTTCAGTGAGCTGTTTGGATTTACATTGAATACCACCGTGATTCTATGTGACAACCAGAGCAAGATCCGTTTATCAGAAAATCCCATATTTCATGATCGCTCCAAGCATATCGATATCAGGTACCACTATATTCGAGATATGGTGCAAAGAGGAGCAATAAGGCTCCAACATATCGGTACAGATGAATAGGTCGCCGACATTTTGACAAAGCCCCTAGGAAAGATCAAATTCCTGACTTTTAGAGAACGACTTAGTGTCGTTCAAAGACCCTCTAATGAGGGTCGAGTATGATGTATTGAGCTTTGGGAGCTCCAGGGGGGCGCGGGGTACTTCTTGGAGCGACATATGACCACAAGGTGACTCACCATCCCCTGTTGGTGCACTTTGTACAGGGTAAAAGGTTCAACCTTCCCCTGTGACACCCTGTGGCGACAATGGAACAGGATGATTAGTTCTCCTGTGGGCTTGGATGATGTGTTCTCCATGGCAATTGTGGAACAGGATGATTCGTTCTCCTATAGGCCAGGATGATTAGTTCTCCATGGCATCCACTAGACAGGATGATTTGCTCTCCTATGGACAGGATGATTCGCTCTCCTGTGAACAAGATGATTAGTTCTCCTGTCGAGGCATCCTACCCATGCAGTTTGGGACTCATGGGAAGTACCTCTCATCTGATCAATGAGCAAGGAAATGAGGATAGGGACCATAGTAGTACCGATGGACGCATCGTTGTATCTACCGTACTCCCTATGCTAGGATGACCTTCATTGATCTAGGATCAATGATACTGGTCTAGGACCAATGAGAGTGGTACACACTCTAAGACTGACTTCGGGTCAGTGGAGGATGGTATGATACATCCTCGATCATTTCTTCTTCTTCATAATTCGAACAAAGCAGAGCAGAACCAAGAAGAGCAAAGCAAAGCAGAGCAGAGCAAGAAGGGTCAAGCCATACCGGACAGTGCATTTGATGAATATCCAGTGACAGTCCGACAGATTGCAGATGAAGTTCTCCCTAGTTGAGTGGGAGTGTTAAAATTGGCAACTAGGACCAAACTTCATGTGGGTCACCTTATTCATGGCTGATTATATTTTTCTTGGATTCCTCTTGTCGAGAGGTGTAGATTGATCTAAAGATCATCCGATTCCGATAAGTATTTATGGAGATATGAACTTATTTAGATTATGGACTAATTGTCAAAGTCGGCCAACAACTTATGTAGGCTCAGAAGCCCAACAGACGCATCTATTCATCATCAACATTTTGCATATAAATACAAGGAGCATTCTCCTCATTTGGATACTTCACTTCTCATCACACATCTCTCTCTCCTGCGCAGAAAAAGAGTCTCTTCTCTCTCCTGCGCAGAAAGGTCTCTCTCACACGTGGGAAGGAAGGACGCAGATTTCTAAGGTTTACAAGTTGTAGATTGAAACTTTGACCAGTGTTGACCAACATTCTCTCTCTCTGACTGCACAGTAGGTGAAGCTGACTCTCCTTGGAAAGCCGCATTTTTTGGCACAGGAATCAAGGTGATCCGACCTCTGGTTTTGACAGATATTGACTGCCATAGTTTAGCGCTGATGCCGCAGATATAAATCAGACTTTTCTACTATTTCCCTCTGCTGAATTATTGAAGATAAAAGAAGATTTGATCAAAGGGTTTCCCCATTTTGGGGTTTGTCCCTAGCTAGCCACCACATCTTATGTCTCTTGTCTTGGCTTGTTTTTTGTTGATCGTTTAAATGTTTAATCTGCACTTTACTTAACGTACATGTGATTGCTAATCTGTGGATAGTAAAAAAAAAAGATATGTAAACTGCTCTAAGCATAGAACATACCATAGACAATATGCTAATCTTTCACAAAAACTACTATCTATAATTTAGAAAGGAAGTGAGGACTTCAAGTATAGGAGCGCTCTTTTAAGGAATTTTAACCTTATCTACATAAGCAAATAAAGACATGTTGCTTCATTACTATACTTGAAAAGAAGAAAACATAGCATGACACATGACAAAGAAGCTTACAAAATTATATGCAACTCCTCATGGAAACTTCTGATTCTTTCATTAATCAACGATGATATCAGGAATTCTCCGGTTCTCCAAAATTCCAACCCTTTCTTAGTAAATTTTCCTCTTTTTATACATTGTGGAACAGTTATCGATTTCTATAACTTCCCAAATTATTCAACTGCTTCTCTAACTACATGAAGTAAAAACTATTACAGAATTTTACAGAGGGTAAAAGACACCTCAAAGAGCGTGAAATAACAGGAACATAACTGAATTTGTAGGAGGATGATAACTGCTGGCTTGCTCTGTTGATCGCTGTCGATTCCATACTTAAATGCCCTAATGATGCTTAATTCATTTTAGCTGTAATAAAATACATTTATTTTGTGTAATCCTGGCTTACATGGGCATTTTGGTTGGCCAAAATGCCAAGAAACATATCGGATTGTCTTCCTCTTCAGCTTCGGCTCTAACCCTGTTTTTCCACATTTCACAACAAAATTAACGAGACCTTTGATTAATATGGAACTCAAAAGAGTTAATCCTACTTCTAAACCTGTCAAATCCGCCTATTAAGCGCTTCATTGACTTCCATCGCAAATCGAAACCAACCCGAAAATCACTGTAAAACCTTAACTTATACACCCTTAGGCCGCATAACTATGGAAATGTTGGACTTTGGCATAAAACCTTTATATCTGCGCTTTCTATTGTAAACCTTTTATAATGAAAATATATGATAAAACATGCTCTTTTTTCACCTTCGCACAATTTTCGAGTTATACTTCCCACTGATTCATCCTTGTTGTTGATATACGCTTTTCAGATCGGACAGTCTGTAAAGGTTTCAGGCAATACATAAGCCCGGAGAATACCTGCCCGAAATGGGCAGTTTCCTCTCTCCCCCTAACTGCTACGTGTTGAATGCTGAGTGGAATTGGATAAATTCCAAATAAAACCATCTACCGCTTTTGCTCCACCCAAAAACTCGCCTTTTCTTCGGATTCGGCTTTAACACTAATTTTCAGTTTATACAGCAAAAAAAACTCAAAACACATAAAGCAGAACTAAAAAGGAATTATCACAATTTAATAAACATATCGGGTCCAGAACCCAATCACAAATCGCAATCAGCACTGTGAACATATACATAAGGCGCTTGACGGACCCACCAGAGTTATTAGACACGTTATATATCATTTCGGGTCCGGCCCACCCATATTGCAATCAGCATAGCCACACATATATATATTAAGAGTTACGCAATATCGCGAACACGCCGAAGCTTATAAATCATAATGTATATATTTCGGGTCCGGCCCACGATCGCAAATCGCAATCGACGGTGTCCAAAGTTCATAGTTCTGCAGTGCAGCGGACCCGATGCACTTTATAAAGCATAGTGTATATATTTCAGGTCCGGTGTTAATGTTTAACACTTGTTTCCTTTGTAAAACCCGATATATTTCTTCATTTCTTTTATATTTTGATCTCCGATATACTTGCCTTATCTTTTTTCAAAATATTTTTCAAGTGATTTTGAATGAAACAATGAATAAAACAAACAACAAAATACATGTTACAATAGTGTGAATCCCTAGGCAATGAACATTTTGGGGATTGAAGAGCCTAAAAATCAAGGGGAGGGCATTTACCACAAAATCTCTCCTTTTGGTGGGCATCCACTTCAATCTTATCCATAAATTTATTTGTCAAGTTTGTAGCCCTAGGATAAAACCCTAGTTTGTGTTGCTTCAACTTAGAGGCTTGTTTGAGGGTTTCATACACCTTTGTTACATTTGAGAATCACTTTGAGAAACCCTTTCCATGCATCTTGGCCCTGAGTCTATCCAACAAACAACCGATCAATCAAACCCTAGGTCATAGATTGCCCTCCCTAGATCTCTATATAGAAAGCGAATTGCCTCTAATTGGAGCCTTGAGCCGTTGTTGTATCTTTCTTGTAGAGTGCCTATTTGAGTCACCTTATACCCTAACCTTTGAATATCAATCTTAGGTGACCCTCTTACATACCAAGACTCCTTGCATCGATGAAAATCTATAAAGAGCAAGGGGTTTTGGTTGCGATGGCAAGGGGCCACTACCCCATTGTTGTCTCTTGCTCTAGTTTTATCCTTGTAGGGTACCCATCTCCAAGTCCTGTTAGATTTTGAGGCAACAATACCCGAAGGGGATTCACCCCTTGTGATTTTGTAGGTAACTCCCAGATTGCTGCAAATTACATTTTCTGCAAACGAAATTAAGCATTTGGGCTATTATTAGCTATTATATCTTGCTACCTAAATTTCTCATCCATAGAATATCGATTTGTTGTGGCCACAACCACCACCCTATCAATTCTTTTTGTTTTCAAAACCTTTTTCTATTGGAGATAAATAAATGAATCTACTTTCATTTCCAATTTGAATCATTCGAATCCGTCATCAAAAACACAGGAGTTGTGATTAAAACACTGCTGGTTAGTATGCTCGACCACTGCTCTCCCGCAGGTGATAAATAAATTTTAGTTTGTTATTTTTTCGTGGATTTGTTTTATAGAGTAACTACTGTTGTTCCCTAAAGGGAACAACATTTTTTCGAGTGTTTTTGTTGTTCCCTCCAAGGAACAGCTACTGTTCCCTAAAGTGAACAACACCTTTTTGGAGTGTTTGTTGTTGTTCCCTCCAGGGAAGAGCATTTTTTGTGTTTGTTGTGGCCACAACCACCACCCTATTAAAACCTGCTCTGGGGGCAAATTTGAATGGGTCCCTTGAGAAGTTTGATCTTTCGTCTCTCCGAATGATAATCGTAGTTGTCAGATGGAGTTATGTCCTCAAAGTTGACCAGTTCAATGGTTTATTAATTATGGTTGCAATCCGTTTTTAGTCATTAGTCCCAAAAAATCATCACGCCCTCTTGAGATTTAGAGCCGAAAGGACTCATATAAGCCCCAACTACAGAGTCAGTCTCTTTATGAAAGTTTTTATGAAGGTAAGGTTTGTTTTAGGCTTTTCTATCATATCTCTCATAATCATAGCTAATGTTAATTATTTCTGAAAGCAAGGAACAAGAGAAGAAAAGTGAGGTCGACAAGCTAATGCATAAGCATCAGGAATGGCTACGGGGAAAAGATGCAAGCGAAACCTAGCTGAAACAGAGGAATTTATGACAAGCAACAGGGAAAGCATACACAGTGAGGAGCTACGCAACAGACTATGATGATTTCTTGTTGCTTATCCTCCCTCCAGCCCTTCCACTCTTGTAACAAAGCTTTCAATTGCAACTACTGACTTGCAAAAAGATCTTACATCCTGAAATACCTATCCAAGAAAAGGAGGTACGGGTTCAGAGATTTGTTTCATATGTACAGTGTTCTGCGGATCCTAGAAAAACGTCTTCTTCTGCTGGATCTGTGCAAGTTTGATAAGGCTCAATGGACGGAAACAACTGCACAACACTCTACCTCGCAATCTATCGAAGAAATGTAAGAACACATCGAATCAAGTTATTATTACCTTCGGATACACCTTAAATCAAGCCAGATGTCGAAAAATGAGCACACTGTTTGCATTTGCCTTCAGGGAATAAAAAGGAATAACATTTTGTGAATACGTGTGCAAAGGGATGGCATGCAGTCATTCCTCTTTCTACCGACATCCATTCATTTTTCTTTAGGAAATAGAACGATCCAGTAGCAATGGCTTCAATGTGTTCGCTGTTTCATTAACCCTTACATTTTGTATATTTTAATTTGAATATGGAAAGGAAGAGGGAAGGCCAAAGGTCGAGAGAAACCAACAGTTAGTTCTCTTTCTCCATAAGTATCACCTCTGGATAGAGGAAGAGGACTTTTTTTTGGCAGAAGAGGGGTCGATTTTATTGTGCTGATAAAGAAGACTATTTCGGTCAAGAAGAAGCCTCCTTTCTTCATATTCATTTTCCTTTTTTTTATGTTTGGAATCAGGTGTTGTGACTAGAATGAGGATATATATGTTTTGTTTTTGTGCACAGTGATAACAAACAGCTTATGACTAGTCTTGGTTATTTGAATATAATTCGTTATCATAGTTAACTCATGAGGGGTCTTCCATTTGAAGCTACATTAAACATCAGTTGCAAGTTTTATTTGTAGAAACAAGAATGTGTATTCTTGTATGAATAATTAGATTGTAATTAAGTTTAAATACAACCTTGTTCATCGGTGAACTCAGTAGTTGATTTACTTGGACTTGGAATCTATATATGATGTTTAATCTCTTTTATTATGCTCTTGCAAGATAGATTAGAATAGTTAGAACTAGCATAAGTAGGTAGAATCAATGTAGATAGGACTTTATACATATAGGTTAGCTATTTCTTTTGTTGATTTAATTGAAGTCTTCCTCCAAGAAGCAATCTTTCAACACCTATAACAGTTTACGAGATCCTTTAAAACCCGTTGGAACTAGCCACTCCAAACGAAAGCGGATCTAATTGGGGTCTACGATCGGGTTGGTTCCCTTTGTTGGCATAGTGAAAATTCACTATGTCAACATGATTTTAGCATAAATTTTACACTTGTGGATGAGGCATATTTGCACTTTTCTTGCCACTTTCCTCTGTATTAACCACATTTTGTAGATCAAGAAGTGTTGGGCAATAACCTAGCTGTCAAATTCAACCCTCTACTTAAGGTATTTTCATAATTTGCAATATTCATTTGGTAAGGGTACTCATCACTCCACATTTTTATCATTTAGATAAATGTTCTTTACTTAATGAATAATATAGTAGTAAAACAAATCAATAATAGATAACATATTTAATTAGATTTAACATATAGACGTGAACTTTTACACACATGATTATTCAATGCATCTATTTACACGTGTCACTTACTACTATACTCATCATCCTATCACTATTCAATCATGTATTCCAATTTATCTCTCGACACCTTTTGCAAGCATATTTTAGTACACTGGTTCATAATAGATCCCCATAGAGCAAGAGCACATGGTAAAGATTTTCTCCACAAACCTTGCATATCACTACTACATTGTTACCATTCACAAGATAGAAGATTGCCAATGACCCAACCAACAAAACCCTGATTCATTGAAGGATAAAACAACAGTAAAAAATCAGCACTAGTGCACTAGAAAGAGAGCACTAGTGCACTACATAGAGATATCAAAAAAGCACTTAAAGAAAGAGCACCATAGAAATAACATTAAGTGTGCCAAAGAAAGATACATAACCATAACAAAGACACTATAATACCCAAAAAGAACACAAATAAAGGAGGAGCCTGTTGACCACTCTGTGTCAACGACCCCATAACAGTACAACCCTTTTTTCGCAAAAGGGATCTATCATGTTCGAGTTTTCGCATCATTCAGATTTCATCACTAGTTGGCAGTTTGTTAAAGATGTAAACCCATTCTGCATGGTTATAATGTAAATGATCTTAGTAAGACCATCGTGTATGTAGCAACCTAGGCAAGCATAGTATTTTGATGACGATTTCTATCTTAAGAGGTTTTTTGTCTCACTAATTCATCTCTCTCTAGACACAAATGATCGGCAATGTTTTTCCCTCCAACCTCACCAAAAAGCTAAGGTGATTTTGTCGTCAACATATTAAGTGAGCCTAGTGTTTTTTATAGAGTCCTTGTAAAAGTAATTTGGGAATAATCCTAGCTAATTGGCTAGATTATTTTATTATAGATTACTTGGTCTACTAAATCATATTTTGTGTCGCAAAAATGGGTAAATGTTGAGGGTCTATAACAAACGAGTGTTCCCCCTTCATACATTAAATTGTAAAATCTTCATGTAAAAAATATTTAGTGCACGGTCCCTCATAATTAAATACCATGGCTGAATATTAGAGGGTCAGAAAAAATGTTAATCCCCTCATAAGTCAATTAATTAAATTTTCTGGCAAAATTAAATAAAATCTTAAGCTAGAAATTTAATTAATTTTGTGTCATGTAAAATTAAATCCTCCAATGGTGAAATTTCTGGGTTTTAAATAAGTTAATTTTTGGAGGTCCCCCGCCAAGGGAATATTGAAGAAATCAAAAAATTTTGGACCCTTGGGCCTTGGTGGTTAAGTCAAAGTAAAATTTTTGAGGAAATTAACTCAAAATAATTAATTTTGAGTTAATTAAAAATCAATTAAATGAGAAAATCGATTTTTCCTCAAAAAATTAAATAATTTCGACATTGATGATTAAACATTAATTAAATCTTTATGAACGGTCAAGATTAATTTGACAGGGATCAAGCCAACTAGCCCTTGGAGATTTTACCTATAAATTAAAAGTCGATGTCAATCTGTTTTTTCATCCAATCTTTGAATCATGTACTAAACTCTCAAGCTCTCTTGTATGCTTTTTTTTTTTTAAATTAATGCAAAAGTCTTTGGGGTTTCAACTGCCAGTGTTGTTCCTCTTCATGAATCTATGGTAACATTGTTTTAATTTCTCCTTAATATTATGTGAAAACTATCAATCAATAGCTCTCTTAGAATAATCTGAATACAGGTACCTTATTTAGTTTGTTGGATCTAGGGTAACATTTTTAATTTTGATTGAAGTAGCAAGTATCTCTATTTCTTCAAAATTTTATTGTTGTTCTATTTCTCTACTTGGTTTGATGGTTGATCTAGTGTTTGCAGAAGATCTCTCAGATTTTCATTGAGCATTTGATGATAGTCCTCGATTGGACCAGCCCACTCTCAGCATATATTTTCTGAAAATCCTACCTCACATAAGCTTCAGGATTTTATCTAATGATTAATCTTTTTTTCTGCAGGGTGTTTGGGGCCAATACCTCTCTAAAATTTCAAAATATTTTAAATATTTTGTGGAAAAATTCATAGATCTGGCTAGTAAGAGCCTTAGATTATCATATCTGGAAGTGGAGTTGGACTCATACTCCTCAGATTTGATAGATTTGCAACATCTGTACATAGATCTATAAATATCTTGTATAAATATGAAAATTTTATAACTTGGGTTTCTGGGGTTTATTCATTTTTGTATATTTGGGATCTGGGTAATTTTTTTTTTGTTTTGCAGGTGTGGATCTAAAGGAAAATTTTAATTTGAAGCCAGATCTAGACCCTGGAGGGCAAGATCTAACCTCAATACCATTTTGCAGGGACATTATTCAAAATTATTTTCAGTCTGAGAGTTTCAAATTCAAATCTGAGGTTTTTCTGAAAGCAAATTTTAAAGCAGAAATATATCAGTTTCAATTTTAAATTTTTGGGATTTGTTTTAAAGTTCTTGGGCTACTGTTTGCTGACCTAAAGCCCTTTAAAATTTCGTTGCTCCCTCTGTCTGTGTTTTCCTTTCTTTTCTTCTCGAAATTGCACCTCTTTTTCTGCTACCAAATCGCACCCCCCTCCAGCTGTGTTTTTCTTCTTCCTCCTCTGCGTTTTCTTTTGCTGCGCTTTTTCCCATATTCTTCCTCGCTCCCTCTCCTCTGTGTTTCTTCACCTCGTTGTCTGAGTTCCCTAAACTCTCCTTACCCTGCTTCTCGTCCTTTCTCTGCGTGCTGCCTTTTTCTTTCTGCTTACTGCCATCTGCATTCCCTTTCTTCTTCTCCTACGTGAGCTCCGACTCCATTCCCTTGCTACTCAAGCCTGCAATCGCATCTCTCTTCCGCGGCCCTCCATCCCTTGTCTACCCATCGGCTCTCCCTCAACCTGCGTAAAGACTCCTTCCCATCACTGCTCCCTTTGTCGCTGCCTACAGCTGCTCCCTCGTCCCTCATCCTCAACTTTCGAAAACCCTTCCACGCTACTCCTTTCCCTCACGACCTGCATACAAACCTTTCCCTCACGGTTTCATTTCTATTCACTTTACTCTTTGTTTTGGTTAGGGTTAAGTCTCATAAAAAAAATCACAATTTTTTATAAGTTTGCTTTTCATTTTGATTTTTTTACATTTTTTATTTTATTTAAAACAAAAGAAAATAATTAAAATTTCGATTTTAATTGTGCCTTTGATTTTTTTCAAAATTTCGAATTAAATTTTTTATGTGGCCTTTGGCCCATTAAAAATTTAGTTAACTAGGCCATTTTCTCATATTGCCACATTTCAAAATTTTCTTCATTCATGAACTTTATCACATTAAATTTGATGAAGGAATAATTAATTTTTTTTATCTAAAGTTCCTTCTTGGGGTTGTTGTGTTAAGGGCTTTAAAAAAAATTTAAGGGAAAATTTTGTGGTGTTGAAAGATTTTCAATTTTGTCTATAGTCAAGGCACATTTAAAAAAAAAAAAATATATATATAATATTATATATAAAGTTTTACTATAGGAAAGCAAGAAATCTTTTTGGATTGGTTTCACTTAAGAAAACGCATTTTAATTCCGGAATTGTTTGAACTGTTCAAGCATTTGAATTTCATGGTTCTTCATGGTAATTAATTTTCGAAATTTAATTTCTTAAGTCTTTGCATGCTAAGAGTTTTGAACATTTTCTTATGCTTAACATTTATTGAAATTGCTCGTCATTTAATTAACTCTAAGCATGGTTTAATTACATGAATTATTGGATATTGCATATTAAGTTTTTGCGAATTTTTCAAGTAATTATTAAGTACTCTTTCATGGAATTGTAATAAATTGCATATCTTTTGTTTCCTAAATTGAGTATTACTTTTGAACATTTATTGGCATTGATATTAAATTGTGAAGAAGCATTTGTTCTCTTTGAGCTATAATCGCATTAAAAAGATTTGAAGTGATAAGCTTGTGATTTAATTGGGCATTATATTGTGATATTGCTAGGAAGTTCATCTTTCAGTTTTTGTCTAGTAAAGTGAATATTTATTTGGGCGATTAAAGGTTTGTGGCTTATAACTCTGAAGCAGATCGTGGCATAAGCGCTTTTCAATCCTTGAACCTAATTTCATCTCATTTGCTAATCATCTCATGCATTTGCATATTAAGTTAGTTCTACATAGTGAAAATTTACTTCCAAGCATAAGCTTGGTCAATAAAATGATAGGTACCCATCCATCTTTGCTTGAGAAGCCTGCTTTTAATAGTACTTACAACGATGACCTTGTAGTCTTCAAAACCACAGCTCCCTATGTTAGATTTTCAGGAGAGGTATTGTTAATCACACCTTAGTGTGTTTCACCTTATCTTCTCTCTGCCACTTACTACGGAATCAGGCTCAATATAGAAAGGATTGAAGGGTTAAAACTTAGATAGGCATTTAACTAAAATTAACCAAGATACCTGCATCTCACATTCGTTTTAGGATCTGCATTTCATATAAGATAGTCATTCATCCAAGTAGCAGTTGTTCATCAATTACTCGGTCCTAAATTTCCTAGCAAGATAGTTGACACCATAGGGCACTAGTATCAATTGTTTAAATCTAACTGAATCCTATAAGTCTTGCTAAATTTAAAATCAAGTTCTTGGTCGCTTAATTGTGTCTCCCGAACTGGTTGGTTCCCAACTAGTTCTCCTTCATTTCATTTCCGCAGGGTCTACCCCCCCTTAGCTTGTTGTTGGGAGACAGCTTAAACAGAGAGATTGGAGGTCAAGGTGACAACCCTCGATCTGAGTCATTGTCGTAGTGCCTAGACAATCTGTGCGACAACATTTTTTGGCACCGTTGTCGGGGACCAATTTATTGGACTTTGACATTCAACATTCATCTCATTCATCTTTCTCACCCTTTTATCTCTCACCGGGATAAGTTCCTTGTCCTTGGTTCCTTTTACTGACTTTCTTCCTTGCACTTGGGTTATTTGAAGTTAGATTTTTTACCGAGTGGCAACTCCACTTCCTTCATCTTCTACAAGAGTGTGTACTAAAAGACATCAAAGTAGCTTGGTTAATCCTACTCTTAATCCTGAAAGGGCTCTCAGAGTAGAATTACACAAGCTCTCTTCTCGTACCCTTCTTGTTAATATCGGACAAGAAGCTCTCTCTAATATCCATTTGCTTTTTCCTAACCCAATTGAGCACAACATCATGGTTGTGTTTGCCCCTTGTAACTTCGCTAACATTCAAGGTTATCCCAAGGAACTTCTAGAGAATGGGATGGATAAATTGCCTTCTTTTCAAGGTAATAATGCAATTAGTGTTAATGCTCATCTGAAAGCTTTTGGTTCTTGGGTAGGTAAGTACGTGAGGGTCACTGATTATAATCATGAAGATGTAAAAATGAGCCTTTTTGTTCTTACCTTGGAGGGAGATGCTTTGGAATGGTTTACGAAAAGGTTTGATAATTCAATTGATTCTTTGCAATCAATTATTAATGCATTTAAAGAAAAGTTTGGAGATAAGAGAGAAGAGAGACATCTTATAAAAGCTATCAGTGTCATAAAGAAGTAAGAAAATGAGACCGTAGAAGAATTTAAGAAGAGATTTAATGATATTATTGAGGAACTACCTCAAGATTATAAACCTCCTGATAAATCTCTTTTGGATTTTTACATCGATGCTTTTAATCCTGATACATCTTATGAATTGAGACGAGCTAAGAATCGTGATTATAAAGTTGCTCAGACTTTAGCTGTCGAACTTGAAAAAGATAAGAAGGCATCTGGGAACTCTGAAATCTCAGGTTTTGAGAGGGCTTCAACAAAATTGAAATAACCTCTGATGACGACCCTATACAAAAATTACTGCAAAAAATTGAAAGCATGGAGCTTAACCAAGCGAAATTAATCTCTAACAATGCTAAGGAAATAAGTACTTTGTTGTCTAGACTGGTTCAAATGGAAAGGGCTCAAGCAAAATGTTTTCAACTTAGGAAGAATAAGAAGAGTCGAAGTAATAATACTTGGCAAAAAAAGGCCAATCTAGTGAGCAGAGACCACCTAATCCGCTTGAATCTACTAATTCAAACGATGAAGCTTCACCTTATTGTAGGGCTTGTGATGCTCTTCATGAGGAGGCTACTTGCCCCATGGTTAAAAAAATCGTGGATAGTGGAATGTTTGGGGCGAGTAATCAAATAAATGTTGTTGGTAAATAATTTTCTTTGTCTATGGAAAATTGGATGGAGGTTAAGGAAAATAGTGAAAATGTTAGGCCTTCCACATCGTCCTTTAGTATAAATAATTTTGATCATGAAAAAGATGTTATGGTTAAATTATTTGGTGAAAAGCCTTCTCCAGAGCAAGTCCTGGAAATTGCTAAAGATAAGGGTTTAACTTATCAAAGAAGGGACAAGGATCAAAGTGGAAATCAAATTGCCCTAGAAGTTTTAACCCTAGTTCAAACTCTGGATTGGAAGTTGATTTGGGAAGTTGGTTTAATAATGCAAAAAATTGGGTTCCTGTCACCGAGATTTTGAAGATTCCTTCCCAAAGACCTAAGTTATTAAAAGTTATTGAAGCTTCTCATGTGAATGTTTCTCAACAAAAGGCGCCTGATACTATCTATCAGGATGCCCCTATATATTTGCAAAGTTTGGATTCAGATAATAAGGATCATCAACCATTCTTTATTACTTTGATGGTTAATGAATATAAATTGAATAATTGTATGCTGGATTTTGGTGCATCAGCCTGTGTCATGACCAAGAGGGTCATGGAGCAGCTCAATTTAAGAGTTTCTAGGCCTTACTACAATATATGTGCCATGGATTCTAAGAAGATTGAAGTTCATGGGTTAATTAAGAATTTACAAGTTCATTTATCAATTTACCCTAACATTATGATTGTTATGGACATCGTTGTTGTTGATGTGCCTGATGCTTGGGGTATGCTATTATCTAGAAAATGGGCCTCTGATCTAGGAGGAAGTATTCTGACGAATTGGTCATATGCCATGATTCCTTCTCCTAGAGGTGATGGGTTTGTAAAACTTAACAGAGAGCCCGAGAGAAGATTCCATGTTGAAGATCCTAAGAGACCTCATAATAAGATAATTAAAGAACAATCTGACATTGGGAATTATATTATTCTGTCTAATTCCATAGTTCTTCTCAATGATAAGGTTGATGAAAAGATTGGGGATCTTAAGGATAAAGTATGATACATGTAGTTTGACAGTGCATCATCTAGGCATGGTAAAGGTGTTGGGATAGTTTTAAAGTCTCCCCTTCGTCATGTTTTCAAATTTGACTATAGATTGGAATTTGAAGCAACCAACAACGTTGCCGCATATGAAGCTTTGTTGTTGGGTCTTGAGTTGACAAAGGCTTTAAGAGTTAAGTTGCTTAGTTATCATGCAGCCTAAAAATAAATTTACATGTAAAAATCAAAGGTTAAGGAATTATCGAAATGTGGTATGGGATATTATGCAATACTTCGATGCCTTTGACCTTGAAGCTATCCCAAGAGAGCAGAATAGTTTGGCGGATGAGCTTGTCATAGCTGCTTCTACTTTGCAGTTATCTGATGGGTTGATCAAAGATAAGATAAAAATGGAAATTATTTCTAGACCTTCTGTTCCAGATAATTTAGAGCATTGGCAAGTTTTTGATGATGAGAAACAAACGATTCGTTTTCTTCATAATTTGGATGAGTTTGAAAATTTTTGAATAGATTCTGAGGATGGATCTAATGATCATGAAGATGTTATAAATCCTACTCCCATGAGTGTTGTTGCTTTAGAGCAACACTTTGATCGTCATGATGCCACAAATATGAAAGGGGAAAATAAAATGGGTCCAAGTGAATTCATTGAAGTAAACATTGGTACCTCTAGTGACCCCAAGATTGTCAAAATCGGTAAGGGTATTAACGACGAAAAGAGGAAAAAGTTAACCAATTTACTTGGTGAATATCAGGATGTTTTAGCAATTCCTTATGATGAATTAAATGGTTATAGCAAAGATGTCATGGAGCACACTATCCCTTTGAAAGATTAAAATGCTAAACCCTTTCATCAAAAGCTTAGGCAAATAAATCCTAAGTTAGCCCCTTCAATTCAAAAAGAGTTTTCAAATATGCTTGCGGCAGGAATTATTGCTCAAACTAGGCATTCAACATGGTGTTCCAACTTGGTGATTGTTAGAAAAAAGAATGGTACAATTAGACTTTGCGTCGATTTTCAAAACCTTAATCTATCATGTAAAAAAGATAATCACCCTTTGCCAAACATGGAGACTATGTTGCAAAGAGTAACTGGTTCTGGAATGATGTCATTGCTAGATGGTTTTCCTAGATATAATCAGGTATGGGTTAAGAAAGAGGATCGTCACAAAACTACATTCAACACACCATGGGGTACTTTTGAATATATTAGAATGTCATTTGGATTAACCAATGTTGGCGCTACTTTTCAAACAGCTATAGATTATGCTTTTAAGGGTTTAATCAAAAAAATTATCGAAATTTATCAGGATGATCATACTGTTTTTTCTAAGGATGGTATTAGTCATATAGGTCATCTTAGGCAAGTTTTTGAAAAGTGTAGAGAGTTTGGGATATCCTTGAATCCGGCTAACTCTTTTTTTGGTCTCATCATTTCTAAAGATGGGATCAAGAATGACCCTGAAAGAGTTGAGGCAATCCAAAAGATTCCTCTCCCTCATAATCTTAAATCCCTTTAGTCTTTTCTTGGAAAAACAAATTTTCTTGGAAAATTTATTCCAAATCACGTAGAAGTAGCTAAGCCTATTCAAAGTCTTCTGAAGAAGGATGTAATTTTTTATGGAAAGATGGCAAAAAGGCTTTTCAGGAAATCAAGGGTGTTATTGCCAAAAGCTCATGTTTTAGTTAGCCCTGATTATTCGAAGGATTTCACGATTTTCTCATTCACTTCTGAAGATACCATTGTTAGTGTCTTGTTACAGAAAAATAAGGATGGTCACGAGCAGCCTATTGCTTTCATGAGTAGAGCACTTCAAAATTCTGAATTGAATTACACTACCATGGAAAAGCAACCCTATACCTTAGTTAAATCTCTTAAGCATTTCAAGACTTATGTGGGTTATTCCAAAATCATTGCTTTTGTCCCACATTTTGCAGTTAAAGATATATTAACTCAAACTTATTGCTTAGGAACTCGTGCTAGGTGGGTTACTAAAATCCAAGAATATAACTTAGAAATTAGACCCACCAAGTTAGTCAAAGGTCCAGGTTTTGGCTAAAATGATGACCAAAGGTAATGAGAAATCTCTTGGTTTGATTTGTCTTAACGATTCATCTTCGCCTGAGCTGCAAAGAGTAGGATAGCATGAAGGGTACAAGGATATTATTTATTACTTGTTAAATCTTACATGTCCTAACCATTTAGTTGTTCATAGAAGAAAGGCTCTTAGATTAAAAGCCACTAAGTATTGTCTCATGAAGGATGGCCTTTGATAGAGAAATCATAAAGGCATAATACTTGGGTGTGTTGATTAAATTGAGTCCAAGAAGTTAATTTATGAGTTTCATTCGGGATTTTGTGATGGTCATCACGTTGCTAGAACTACTGCCCACAAAATTTTGAGAGTTGGTTATTATTGGCCTTCGATTTTTTCTGATGTGCATACGTTTGTTAGAATTTTTCAAGCCTGTCAACTATTCACTAGGAAACAAAAGCTTGTTGCCCTGCCCTTACAACCTGTGGTTGTGGAGGCACCTTTTCAGAATTGGGGTTTAGACTTCATTGGAAAGTTTCATAAAAATTCTAGCAATGGCTACCCATGGATTTTAACTACTACTGATTATTTCACTAAATGGGTAGAGGTCATTCCTGTTAACAATGCCACTAAAAAAGTCATTATGGACTTCATTGAAAATAATATCATTACTAGATTTGGTGTCCCTACCAATATCACTATTGATAATGCCAAGGCTTTTAGTTCTTCGGAATTTTCATCTTTTTGCTTCAAGTATGGCATTGTCTTATCTCATTCATCTAATTACTATCCTCAGGGTAATGGCATCACTGAATCAAGTAATAAAAATCTTATAACCATTATCAAGAAAATAGTAGGAGATAATAAGCGATCTTCGGAAAGTAAAATCAAGTATGCTTCATGGGCATATAGGATTGTGAAAAAGAAAGCTATTAGTAAAAGTCCCTTTGAATTAATTTATGGCTCGGATGTCACTTTCCCTGTGCACCTTAAAGTGTCATCTTATCAACTCCTTCAGCATTTTTCAACTAATAAAGGCATTGTTCAAAAAAGAATCTATCAGATTGCAGAGTTGGATGAAACTTGTACGAAAGCTTTTGATAATATGTGTAAAAGTCAATCTAACATTAAGAAAAGCTTTGATAAATCATCTCGATCTAAATATTTACAGGTTGGACATATGGTATTTCTTTGGGAACGCAAGAATGAAAAAACAAGAAAACATAAGAAGTTTCATAATTTATGGTTGGGACCCTACATTATCCGAGACATTGTTGGGCCAAATTCATTCCACTTGAGCAGATTGGATGGTGAACCACTTGACTTACCTGCAAATGGCCAAATGCTCAAGCTATTCTTCAAAGATGACATCTGTTGTCATGGGGCAACCTTTGTATTGTATTTCTAACCCTACACTTTGTCATTTTAGCATTTCATTTCTATTGTAGGATTAGATTTACTTTTCATGTTAATAAAATTGTTGATGAGCTTTTATTTCTTGTGATTAATGTTATATGATGATATTTGGATGGACGCTACTTATGTAATTTTGTGTGTTGTTTGAGTGCATATTTTGGATTCTCACATTCCTTCGATAAAGCAAAGTATCCCCAAGTAGAGCCAGATGTTGACCACTCTGTGTCAACGACCCCATAGCAGTACACCCCTTTCTTCGCAAAAGGGATATCATGTTCGAGTGTTCGCATCATTCAGATTTCATCAACGGTTGGCAGTTTGTTAGAGATGTAAACCCATTCTGCATGGTTATAATGTAAATGATCTTAGTAAGGCCATCATGTATGTAACAACCTAGGCAAGCATAATATTTTGATGACAATTTCTACCTTAAGAGGTTTTTTGTCTCACTAATTCATTTGTCTCTCTAGACACAAATGATCAGAAGAGTTTTTTCCTCCAACCTCACCCCAAAGTTAGGGTGGATTTTGTCGTCAAGATATTAAGTAAGTCCTAGTGTTTTTATCGAGTCCTTGTAAAAATAATTTGAGAATAATCCTAGCTAATTGGCTAGACTATTTTATTAAAAATTACTTGGTCTATTAATCATATTTGGGTCGAAAAAATGGGTAAATGTTGAAGGTCTATAACGAATGGGTGTTCCCCTTTCATGTATTAAATTGTAAAATATTCATGTAAAAAATATTTAGCGCATGGTCCCTCATAATTAGACACCATGGTTGAATATTAGAGGGTTGAAAAAAAAATTAATCACTTCATAAGTCAATCAATTAAATTTTCTGGCAAAATTAAGTTAATTCCTAAGCTGGAAATTTAATTAGTTTTGTTTCATAGGTAAAATTAAATCCTCCAATGGTGAAATATGTGGGTTTTAAAGAAGTTAATTTTTGGAGGTCCCCCGCCAAGGGAATATTGAAAAAACCAAGAAATTTTGGACCTTTGGGCCTTGGTGGTTAAATCAAAGTCAAATTTTTGAAGAAATTCACTCAAAATAATTAATTTTGAGTTAATTAAAAATCAATTAAATGAAAAATTCGATTTTTCCTCTAAAAATTAAATAGTTTCGACGGTGATGATTAAAGATTAATTAAATCTTTATGAACGGTCGATATTAATTTGATAGGGATCAAGCCAACTAGTCGTTGGAGATTTTAGCTATAAATTAAAGGTCAATGTCAGTCTATATTTTCATCCGATCTTTGAATTGTGCACTAACCAACTAGCCGTTGGAGATTTTACCTATAAATTAAAGGTCGGAGTCATTCTATCTTTTCATCCGATCTTTGAATCGTGTACTAACCTCTCAAGCTCTCTTGTATACTTTTTTTTTTAAATTAATGCAAAAGTATTTGGGGTTTCAACTGGCAGTGGTGTTCTTCTTCATGAATCTATGGTAACATTGTTTTAACTTCTACTTAATATCATGTGAAAACTATCAATCAATAGCTCTCTTAGAATAATATGAATACAAGTATCTTATTTAGTTTGTTGGATCTAGGGTAACATTTTTATTTTTTATTGAAGTAGCAGGTATCTATATTTCTTCAGAATTTTATTGTTGTTCTATTTCTCTAGTTGGTTTGATGATTGATCCAGTGTTTGCAGAAGATCTTTCAGGTTTTCATTAAGCATTTGGGGATAGTCCTCGATTAGACCAGCCAACTCTCAACATATATTTTCTGAAGAACCTACCTCACATAAGCTCTAGGATTTTATCTAATGATTAATCTTTTTTTCTGCAGGGTGTTTTGGGGCTAGTATCTCTCTAAGATTTCAAAATCTTTTAAATAATTTGTGAAAAATTGATATATCTAGCTACTAAGAGCTTTAAATTATCAGATTTGAGAACAGACTTGGACTCATACTCCTTAGATCTGATAAATCTGCAACTTTTGTGCATAGATCTGTAAATATCTTGTATAGATCTGAAAATTTTATAACTTGGGTTTCTTGGGTTTTACTCATTTTTGTATATTTGGGATCTGGGCATTTTTTATTTTTGTTTTGTAGATGCGGATCTGAAGGAAAAATTTAATTTGAAGCCAGATCTAGACCCTGGAGGGCAAGATCTGGCCTCAATACCACTTTGGAGGGACATTATTCAAAATTATTTTCATTCCATGGGTTTCAAATTCAAATTTGAGGTTTTTCTGAAAGAAAATTTTAAAGCAGGAATATATCAGTTTCAATTTTAAATTTTTGGGATTTGTTTTAAGGTTCTTGGGCTACCGTTTGCTGACCTGAAGCCCCTTTAAAATTCCATTGCTCCCTTTGTCTGTGTTTTCCTTTCTTTTCTTCTTGAAATTGCTCCTCTGTTTTTGTTGCCAAATTGCACCCCTCTTCAGTTGTGTTTTTCTTCTTCCTCCTCTGCGTTTTCTTTTGTTGCGTTTTTCCTATATTCTTCCTCGCTCCCTCTCCTCTGCATTTCTTCCCCTCATTGTCTGAGTTCCCTAGACTCTCCTTCCCTTGCTTCTCATCCTCTCTCTGCGTGTTGCCTTTTTCTTTCTTCCTGCTTCCATCCACATTCCCTTTCTTCTTCTCCTACGTGAGCTCCAACTCCATTCCCTCGTTGCTCAAGCCTGCAATCGCATCTCTCTACCGTGGCCCTCCATCCTTTGTTTGCCCGTCAGTTCTCCCTCAACCTACAGACCTGCGTAAAGGTTCCTTCCAGTTGTTGCTCCCTTTGCCACTGCCTACAGCTACTCCCTCATCCTCAGCCTTCGAAAACCCTTCCGCTCTGCTCCTTTCCCTCACGACTTGCATACAAACCTTTCCCTCACAATTTCATTTCTATTCACTTTATTCTTTGTTTTGGTTGAGTCTCATAAAAAAAATCGAATCCTTTTTTAATAAGCTTGCTTTTCATTTTGATTTTTTTTTAAACAAAAGAAAATAATTAAAATTTCGATTTTAATCGTGCCTTTATTCTTTTTTTCAAAATTTTGAATTAATTTTTTTTATGTGGCCTTTGGCCCATTAAAAATTGAATTAACTAAGCCATTTTCTCATATTTGCCACATTTAAAAAATTTCTTCATTCATGAACTTTATCACATTAAATTTGACGAAGGAATAATTAATTTTTTTTTATCTAAAGTTCCTTCTTGGGGTTTTTGTATTAGGGGCTCTAAAATTTTTTTTTAAAGGGAAAATTTTGTGGTGTTAAAAGATTTTAAATTTTTCTATAGTCAAGGCACATTTAAACAAAAAAATTATCTCTAAAGTTTGACTATAGGAAAGCAAGAAATTTTCCAAGATTGGGGTCACTTAAGAAAACTCATTTTAATTTTGGAATTGTTTGAAATGTTTAAGCATTTGAATTTCATGGTTCTTCATGGTAATTAATTTTCGAAATTTAATTGCTCGAGTCTTTGCATGCTAAGAGTTTTGAGCATTTTCTTATGCTTGAGATTTATTGAGATTACTCGTCGTTTAATTAAATCTAAGCATGGTTTAATTACTTGAATTATTGAGTATTTCATATTAATTTTTTGCGAATTTTTCAAGTAATTATTAAGTACTCTTTCATGGAATTGTGATAAATTGCATATCTTTTGTTTCCTAAATTGAGTATTATTTTTTAGCATCCACTAGCATTGATATTAAATTGTGAAGAAGCTTTTGTTCTCTTTGAGCTATAATCACATTAAAAAGATTTGAAGTGATAAGCTTGTGATTTAATGGGGCATTATATTGTGATATTGTTGAGAAGTTCATCTTTGAGTTTTTGTCTAATAAGGTGAATATTTACTTGGGCAATTAAAGGATTTTGGCTTATAACTCTAAAGCAGATCGTGGCATAAGTGTTTTTCAATCCTTGAATCTAACTTCATCTCATCTTCTAATAATCTCGTGCATTTGCATATTAAGTTAGTTTTGCCTAATTAAAATTTACTTCCAAGCATAAGCTTGGTCGATAGAACGATAGATACCATCCATCTTTGCTTGAGAAGCATGCTTTTAATAGTACTTAAAACGATGACCTTGCAGTCGTCAAAGCCACAGCTCTCTGCAGTGCCGGAGACACGGGTACATTAGATTTTCAAGAGAGGTATCGTTAATCACACCTTAGTGTGCTTCACCTTATCTTCTCTCTGCCATGTACTACAGAATCAGGCTCAATATAGAAAGGATCGAAGGGTTAAAACTTAGATAGGCATTTAACTAAAATTAACCAAGATTCATGCATCTCACATTAGTTTTAGGATCTGCATTTCATATAAGATAATCATTCATCCAAGCAGCAATTGTTCATCAATTACTTGGTCTTAAATTTCCTAGCAAGATAGTTGACTCCATAAGGCACTGGTATCAATTGTTTAAATCTAATCGAATCCTATAAGTCTTGCTAAATCTAAAATCAAGTTTTTGGTCACTTAACTATGTCTCCTGAACTGATTGGTTTCCAACTAGTTCTTCTTCATTTTATTTCCATAGGGTCTACCCCCCTTAGTCTGTTGTTGGAAACAACTTAAACAGATAGATTGGGGATCAAGGTGACAACCCTCGATCTAATTCGGTGTCACGGTGCCTAGACATTATGTGCAACAATAGAGCCCTTAGGCTTATGATCAAGAAATGAATAATACAAATGATGGTTGACGTATTTATACACCATCCATGAGCTAGGTTCCTAGCTCCAAGGAGGCTGAATGAACACAAGAAATGAATAACTCAAATGAGGAGCAGCCTATTTATAAATCATCAAAGAGTTAGGGTGCTAGCCCCAACAAGCTTTTGACTAGGTTAGCCTTAAGCCTAAAATTGCCAAAAGTTGCTGGCATTATGGCTAATGTGTTGTCCTTGATGTCAACTCACTTGTCAAATATGTCGTTTGTTGGATGGTGTTGTCATTGATGTCAACCCTAGGAGTTTGATTGGGCTTGGCTTTGACTGAAACACCAATCATTGATATCAAATGAACAATGAACGCTTCGTAGAATTGTTTGGATTACATCAAGTTGAAGGATATATTGTTGGATGGTTAAAAACCTAAGTCCTAGTGTTTGGGTTGCTTGGACTGAGGACATACCCCAACTTTGTCAAGGGTTTTTGAAGTGGCAATCTATGAGTTTGGTTTGGACATCCACGTCATTGGATTCTCCTCGAAAGTTGTTTCCAATGGTATGTGTCACACTACGTAGTTCCTCTTGGTTTGAGAGATAATTGAGTTTGAAATTCGAGACCCCAGTTTATGGGCTAAAACCCCAAGGGGCAATGACATGGCATAATTTCATTGGTTATTGAGCATCAAACATCAAGCATAAGGGTTAGCTATCATATCACATGGAGTTATAACCTTGTGAAAATGCATCGTTAGTCTCACATTGTTTATGTTACTTAAGTACTTAGTGTGAATCAGCTTATAGCAAGAGTACTTAACAATGATGAGATGGCAATCTTGAACAAGATAAATTGCTTTAGAAACATCATTTCAAAACTTTAACAAATTCTCACAAGATGTAAAATGTCAATTTTTCAACAATATTCGATACCACTTTAAGATAAACTAATCACCATTCAAGATAGCCAAATGAAAACTTAGATGCCAAGATTTAGAGTGATTACCAAAGACAAAAATGTCAATTGGATTCCAATTATCACAAGATCAAATCTAGAGCTTCAATGTAGGAGTGCTTTAGGTGCCAAATTCTGGAAATTTTACAAACTTAGAGTAAACTACACAAGTGTTGGATCTCAACAGTTAAATCAGCAGTAGTACTTTAGAAAATTTCAACGCTTATTAATATTATGGCAGCAGTATAAAAATCACTCTAAATTATAAAATTTGCCCAACATATGAAGTACGAAACTTTTCAATGACCAACATAAATAAATTTATGTGTCTAGCTTACTTTATGAAGATGTATTCAGTAATATTTCAAACCTGTAATAAGTTATTACAGCAGTAAATTGACCCACAGATCAGCAAGCTAAAGATATCAGAAACAATGCCCAATATACCCAAAAAAAAGTAAAATTCACCCAACTTGAAATAAAATTAATTTTTAGGGGTTTTAGAGAGTGATTCAAAAAATTTCATATCTGATCTATTTACTGCAGCAGTGAATAATTGACAGATCAGCAAGCTAATACAGTTACAATCAATGCCAAAATTGCCTAGAAATAGAAAAATTTACTAGAAACTGCAAATTTCAAGTTTTATACCCTTATTAAGTGTATGCTTCAAAAATTTCAGATCTGAAAACTTCAGTTATGCAATAAATTTCAGCAAACATAAAAGTTAGATCTAGGCTAGATTTGGGATGCCCAAGTGGCCAAAATTTATGAAAATGAAGATTTTGCAATTTTAAACAATTTTGAGTATGTAGCATGTGATTTTAGGGCTTAATTATTATTGATTTGACTGCTGTAATAAACAAAAAATAAAATTAGGGTTTAGAAGTCAAACTGTAGCCCAAGGAATTGATGATTACTTGCCCAAATTTGCCAAAATTTCTCCAATGTACTTGGCACCTAAAAACACAAAATTTGGGAGTGAATTGGTTAGGTTGGTGTGGACGAGTGCTTGGGGAGCTCACGCGCGACCGCCTAGACTGGTTTTGCGCCCTCCTAGCCCCTGCCTGGTAGCTCCGCTGCTAGGTTTGTCTTCTCTGCGCCCCCCTGGGCTTCCCTCCACCTTCCGTTTTCCCTCGGGCCTCCTGCCCAGCCCCAACTCTGGGGCCCATCCCTGCAGCTTTCATTTTCTACTTGGCTCGACTGCGTTCTGGCCCTCCTTCGCTCCAATGGCTGGGACTAATCCATCGTCCCCAGACCTCGAAGACTATGAAAAACTGTTCGCCCATCTACGTCAAAGTTCGTCAAGAAACTTGATGAAATCCCTGAAGTATCTCTTCCTCCTACCCTCCCGAGGAAGGCAGCAATCGCTTTAGCTAATAGAGGCCTCATAGGCCAGTTCACTGGCCTCTAGCCTTCGCCCAAAGCAATCCAAAAATGGGTGGAACACAACTGGAATGCGATAATACAAGGAAAAATAGCTATCAGATTCTGCGGAAGGGGCTTCTACACCTGTCTGTTCGAATCAAAAGAGGACAGGAACCTTATCTTTAGAAATGGCCCCTATTTCATGGATTCAAGAGGCCTCTATCTGAACAGATGGTCTCCCGACTTCGATCCGGAAATGGACATCCCAAACGCTGTCCCGGTTTGGGTCCGTCTACCCCATCTGCCGCTCCATTGCTGGGGAGATGAATCAGTAAAGGCTATTGGGAACGCAGTCGGCAAATACATTGATAGATCTGAGCCAAAGGAGAATATGCACGCTTGTGCAAGGATTTGCGTTGAAGTCGATCTCGGGAAAGGCCTGCCGAAAGCCATCAAGATCAAAGTAGATCAATGGACACAGATCCAACAACTAGACTACGAGCAGTTACCCTTCAAATGCAAGGAATGTCACGAATATGGACATTTCGCAAATAGATGTAGCAAGCTAAAAATAAATGAGTCTAATGAAAATGTTGAAACCTCCGAAGGCTCTTGGGAGCAAGTAAAAAAGAAAAAATCTTCCCCATCTCAAGGTCCTAGCGCCAAGCCTCTTCCGGAAACCCTTATTGCTCCTCCTCCTCCCCCTTCCAGTTCAGCCCCTCCCTTCCCCTCATCCTCCAACCCTTTTGAATCCCTGTCAGTTGAAGATCCCATATCCCCCCCGCATCCCCCCGAGACACTGCCCTCGCAGTCATCCCCTCCCCTTCGTTGCCCCTGCCCTCTCCCCCCCCCAACCATTGAGCGAATCCTTACCAGAAACAAATTGAAAGAAGCTAGCCTCTCCTCTGATCCTCCGAGAAAAGCAGGCAGGAAGTCGAACAAAGAAATTAGAGATGAAACAGCAGCGAAAGAAATGGCCACTGGAACTCAGCAACCAATGGACACATACCTAGACAAACAAAAAGGAAGTGGGGAAAAGACAAAGGAGAGGAGCGGGACTCACCCAAAAATTGGTAAATGATGATTTTGGTCTCTTGGAATTGCAGGGGGGGTGGGCTCCTCCCTAAAAGCAAATGCAGTTCGGGATATAATCAATCAAGAGCAGCCAGACCTCCTCCTCATCCAGGAGACCAAAATATCTGAACAAGACTTCCAAAATCATATCAAAAGATACAAAAGCTTTACAGGTATAGCAATAGGTGCAGCGGGTGCCTCAGGAGGTATAGGAAATCTATGGAACAAGAACAAATGGGACCTCACCAATCAAAATTCTTGCAATTGGTGGGTAAGAACAGACCTTAAAAACAAAGTCTCAAAAGAAGATTACACTATCTACAACATCTACGCCCCGAACCACTACAGGGATAAAGCTCTTTGCTGGGATCCCATAACTTCAGATTTGCAGTCCGCACAAGATAGGAACATTTTCTTGGGTGGAGATCTGAACCTAATAAGGAATGTTGAGGAAAAACTAGGCGGGAACTTCCTCGCGGACCCTTCAAGAGATTCTCTAGAAGCAATAATCCAAACTCACAACCTTATTGACATTCCTCCTCATAACGGGAAATTTACTTGGAGCAACAAAAGAGCTGGCATCCACAACATTAAAGAGAGACTAGACAGAATCCTTGTACATGAAAGAATTGTCGCAGGCTTTTCCTCAATCAAAAACAAAATTATCCATGCCTCTGCCTCAAACCATAAGCCCGTAGTCATGACTCTGGACAAGGGAAGAAATCTGGGGCCTCTCCCCTTCAAATACAACAAAACCTAGGACTCTAAAGACGGCTTCCGCAAACTTATCAAAGACCAATGGGCTAAGGAAGTCATTGGTTCGCCCCACTACATTTGGGAAACAAAATTAAAGTCTCTAAGAACAACCATAAAACAGTGGGCAAGAGCAAACGCAGTAATGGAAAATAAAAAAATAAAAAACAGATCTTCATAAGCAGTTGGATCAGTGGAACCAGGAAAAAGAGAACATCCAATACACAAAGGAAGATCAAACCAAAGAAAATGAAATGTACGGGGAACTTTACAGGCAAAATAGAGTGGAGGAAGAAGAACAACGGCAGAAATCAAGGTGTCTCTGGCTTAGAGCTAGAGATAAAAACACCTCCTTCTTCCACAACAACATAAAGCTCAGACGTGCCAGAAACCAAATCGACAAAATTGTGGCAGAGGGGAAAGAGATCAGCGATCAAGAGGGAATCAAAGAGGTAGCACACAGACATTTTCAATCTCTATTATCAGCAGTCCCTCAGTCTTTGGACAGCGCGGATTTCCTTAGACCAGTAGAGAGTAAAATTTATGATCTGCAAAACAGAGAATTGGACCAGGATGTTTCAGAGGAGGAGATCAGGTTGGTGGCCTCCAGCATGCAGCCGGACAAGGCCTCGGGACCCGATGGTTTCATGTCGCCTTCTACAGAAATCATTGGGACACCATAAAAAAAGACTATGTCAGGATGGTAAAAAATGTTTTCAAAAAATACAAGATGGGGGAAAATACTAAATTCTCACACCTTGCCCTCATCCCCAAGGACCTTAACCCCCTCTCCTTTGACCGTTTTAGGCCTATTTCTCTATGCAATGTCTCTTACAAGATAGTCACTAAAATCCTAGCCAACAAGCTTAAAAAGCTCCTCCCCTATCTCACTTCAGAGAACCAAGGCGGATTTGTCCCTCATAGACAAATCACGGACAACGTTATTTTGATACAAGAAGCAATTCACAGTAGCATCAACAGCAAAGAAAGAGGCATAATCATCAAATTAGACATGGCAAATGCCTTTTACAGGGTTGACCATCACTTCCTGACAGAAGTCCTCAGAAAATTCGGGATCTCCAACAAATCCATATACATCATCATGGAGTGCATCTCTAATCCCTGGACCGCCCCCCTGATCAATGGTCGTCCGAGCAGCTACTTCAAAAGCTCTAGGGGACTGAGGCAAGGTTGCCCCCTCTCTCCATTCTTATACATCATAATGGCGGAAGCCTTGAGCATCCATTTGGAAAAACTTCGCAAGCAAAAGGAGATCACAAGGATCAGTATAAAGAGAGGGACTAAAGAAATCAATCATTCGCTCTTTGCGGATGACACCCTTCTAATCGGGGGAGCCTCAAGTCTGATGGCAAAAAGATTCAAGAAAACTCTCGACCCATTTCTGGCAACCTCAGGGGGAAAGCTAAACAATAAAAAATGTAAGATATACACCTGGAATGTCTCTTTTCAAATCATGCAAAGAATCTCCTCGATTCTGGACATCTCAGTGCAAAGAAATTGGAGCTACTTCTCATATCTGGGTCTGCCCTTAGCAAAAGAAATAGTCAAGTCCGAAATTTGGGTAAAGCACATAGAAAAAATGAGAGGACTTCTTCAAAGCTGGGGGTTGTCTTGGCTAAATTTGGCTGGCAGAACTACCGTCATCAAGGCTATTCTTTCCGCCCTACCCATCTATCAATATGCAGTAACCTTGGCTCCCGCCAGCACCCACAAGCATATGGAACTAATTATGAGAAGCTTCCTCTGGCAGGGAGGGAAGCAAGAATCAAAAAAATTCAGCCTTGTCAGATGGGACCAAGTTATCCTTCCATTTGAAAAAGGGGGCCTAGCCATCAAAATCCCAAGTCTCTCCAATAGAGCTATGGGATTCAAACTGATCTGGAGAATGCTTATAGGAAAAGGCTCCTGGTGGGTGGAGGTTCTGAAAAGAAAGTATCTCAACGGTTCGAATTCTAATGTCCTCTCTGAAACAATTGTTGAAAGACCGTGCACTCTTGTATGGAAGCTCATCAAAAAAGTCCTCCCTCAATTCAGAAACCACATCTCAAAAGTGCCTGGCAATGGTAAGGAAATAAATATTTGGTCAGACAGAATCATGGGAGTAAAGCCAAGAAACCTACTCCAGAATTTCAGACCCCTGCAAACTTGGATGGAAGCAAAAAATTTGATCTCTCTATATGACATTTCCCTATGGGACCATAATAGTTGGCTTGATTGGAAGGGCCTCCATCTCCCAAATGATCTCAGGGATCTTTGGACCGACCTTAAGACCTCTCTCTCAGGATCTGCCCCCACAAACAAAGTGGCTAATGACAGTTACATATGGGACCCTAGCGGCGGAAACTTCACAGTTAAAGAGGGGTACAAACTTCTTCAGGCAAACACAACAACGGGTAAATGGAACCTCTATACCGCAGTGTGGAAATCAGAGTGCTTGCCAAAGATCAAGTTCTTTAACTGGACCCTTCTCAAAGGCAAGATTCTCACAACCGAGAATCTCAAAACAAGAGGTATACTTGGCCCCTCAATCTGCTGCCTATGCCGTGCTGAGGAGGAAAGCAGCCATCACCTCTTCTTCGACTGCCCTTATGCTCAAAGCTGCTGGAATCAGCTCATCAGTCCCTTCAAAATAGGAGAGACCTTTGACCAGCTTCCCTCTTTACACAAAAATTGGGAGAAATGCTACCCTTATCCTAAGAAAAACAAGGCCCCTATCATTCGCCTGTGGAAATGCATCCCCTCAACGCTCAGCTGGCAAATCTGGCTCACCAGGAACAATTGTATCTTCAACAACCAGAAGCCAAACCCAGCACGCACCTTGGCAAAAACTATGGCTCTTGTCTCTGATACAATAAGCGCCAACTCTGTCTCTCAACCAGATCGATCCAGCTGGCACAAAGATGAGAATGACTGGTTCAACAAATTCTGTCTTAGTTTCGACAAGAACAAGCAATCCCACTTCAAAGCAGACAAGAGAAGGAACAACTGGAAACTTAGAGGTACCAAGGAGGATATAAGTCAATGGACTCTTGCTCAAAATCGAACCACTCTCCAGTTTGATGGAGCCTCCAAAAATAATCCGGGGAAAGCAGGGGCAGGGGGAATTATAAAGGATCAGCATGGCAAAACTCTTATAACATATGAATGGGGCCTGGGTCAAATGTCAAACAACATGGCCGAGGCTTATAGCCTTCTCTTAGGCACAACCATTCTGAAACAGATGAGAACTCAAAACCCAATCATCCTGGGAGACTCGGCAATTGTAATTGCAGCTATGGCTACAGGGGGAGAGTTCAAAAAAGCGGCTCTCAGCAATATAAAACTAAGGATCATGGACAACATCAGTCATTTGGGGGACACCACCTTCAAGCACGTCCTGAGGGACAAAAACACAGAAGCTGACTCATTCGCCACCAGGGCAACCAACAGACCCATTGGACAAGTCAGAGAAAACGACACCATCTATGACAAGCCAATCCCGTAGCCTGATCCACCATTCTCCAAACTCTTTGAATATCGGTCACCTCAATAATCATACTATTCTTCCTGCTCTCTATCCTAAGCTTGTCAAGCCGCCCGCAGCCTTCACCCTCTCTGACACCGAACCCCTCCTCACCTGGAATGATGCAAAAGAAATCTCTGTTGCCAAAATGAACAGGTACGGGTCCAAGATATCTCAGAATTCCCGTGAGATCCCCAAGCAAAAGTTAGGCGCATGTCGCGTCAAAATCTTCACCGACTGCAAAAAAAATCCAAGGCCTGATCTCAAGACCAGACAAATCCTTGCGTATCTCTCGACAGACCCGGTCGATCAGCCTCTCAACCTGCTTTATATGCTTCAGAGACCCTCATTCTTCACTCAACTCAGAGCTACAACTCCTCAAGTTCAAAAGCGCAAAGGATCGACTCATTTCATAAAGTTTCTGGAGCTCCTCAATACCAGAGATCGCATTACGTTCAGCTTTGACAGGAGGCTGCCTTCAACCGTTTACAGTGGTAAATATTATGGTCTTAAGGTTTTGTTATATTTTCCTGCTAACCAGAGCACTGTTTGCTTGAATCAGCGCCCTCTCCCTATAGCGTTCTTCTGCCTTCCGGTTTCATCCGTCCCGCTGCTCTTCATTCCTCTTTCCATTTCCCTTATCGCTGCTTTCGATCCCTCTCAGACTTGCGCTCATTGCCAGTTCTTTCTTTCATTTCTTCCCCCCTTCCCCGTCTTCCTTCTGCTCCCCCTGTTTCTCCCCTCTATATCATCTCCTCCAAGCTCCCCCCAAGAGAGGTTCTGAAATGGTTGAGAATCCAGCAAACCGTGATCCAATTGAGAACCCCCTGGAGCGAGTAATCACCAACAATAGTTGCACCTTATGCAGAGCTCATTGTTTCATGATAGCAAGATTCGTAAAGCATTTCAACGACCTCAAGGAGGATTTCCAAGCTGATAGTAAATCAAAAAGAAAAAAGTTGGAGAAATAGAAAGCGGAGATCGAAGGTCTCAAGGAAAAATGCAACCATATGGAAGAAGCCATTGCCCACATCAAATCAATAACTCAGAGCATGCAAGCAAAGACCTCGACAAGGGCCAACGCAAAAAAGGAGCCTCAGCCCGATGATTCTGTCAACCAGCATATGTAACTTGATCTATGTCTTGTAAATTTTGTTTTCTAGTAGGCTTGTTTGTATGGCAATATAGCCGTTATCTTTTTCAAACTGCATTTCACAAGTCCACCAACAAGGATCAAGGGTCTGCGTACCCATTTTGGATCCTCCCCTCTCTGCTCTCTCTATTATATGTAACAGGACTTGTTCCTTGAAGTTTTTATAATACATAAGTAACCGATCGTGTAAAAAAAAAAAAACACAAAATTTGAGCCAAAATTGTTGCAAAACAAATTGTTAGAGATAAAATGTCAATCCTTTGAAGAAACCCTTGTTTGCAATGAGATCTAGCTCTTGTAGGGCTTATGGGTTTCTTAATGCTTGCAAAATAGATCCCAAACACTAGCCTTTCAGGTTGGGTAAGGGCTAGAGCCTTCAGAAGATGAATTTTTTCCCCGATTTGCAAATATGCAACCTGCAAAAAGAGCAGGAAAACCCTAGATGTCTAGGGTTTCTAAGGTCTCCAATGTCAATTTCTTCCTCAATCCTAAAACAAATTTAGAATAAAAATCCAAATACCCAATATAAAAAAATTTAAAATTCAAAACCCCAAATATATACAAAACCTAAGTTGCACTTAAAACGGATACGAAACAGGGTTGAAATGGATACGGTGAATTTCAAAAAATTTGGATACGATATGGCAAGAAATGACATATAATATATATTTATATATATATGACAATAAAACTTTTATATTACCATTCACCTTTTAAAATCTAGATTCTATATTTAAAAATACATAATCATCATCATGAATTCCACATAAACAAATCATCATCACCAATTCAGCGTAAACATTGTCATCATCATTAGAGATTATTATAACATTCAACATATCATTAAGATTTTGTTTCTAATTCCAATCATCAACATCACCAAAATTAATAATGCTAAATGCACACTATATAGTAAAAATTACAAAATTAAACTATGACTGGTAGTCTACTATCATATAACATATTATGGTATTCAATGTTCATTGTTCAAAAGTTTAAAACATCATCATAAATTACATTTACATGTCATCAAATATGTTTTCATCCATGTAATTAAGATTCACATCATCATTTGGATCCTCTCCATGAGTGGGAGCATTGCTACCATATCCACTTGAAGATGCAATTATTGGTGCCTCCTCATCAAACAAAATCATATGAGACATGGCATTCAACGTCATATCCAAGTCAGAAAACTTTGGAAATGGATCCAAAACCCTTAAAAATACCCGAAATGTTTCCAAAATAGGATCCCGCATTTCCAAATTAATAGAAACGCAAAATTAAGATCCTATGTTTCCAAAAAACTGAAGCGTTTGTGTCATATCCATGTCGTTTTTGCGCCGGATCGTACCCGTTTCCATAAAGCCAAATGGCGTTTCTAGGGTTTGTGAGGGGCATTTTCGGTAACTTAGTACAAAACACTAAAAATCTCCTTAGAAAACATAATTTACAAGTTAGATCTACAAAATTATTCATAACATTTACAAATATACAAGAGTTTTGAAAATTTTCAATTTTTGAGAAAAATATTTTTATGGAGTTTTTTCCTTTGAAGAATGGCTAAAAATATTTTAGAAACTCTAATGTATACTATAGCCATAGTGAAAATCTAATCCACCAAATAAATATTTGGAATCTAGGCCACAGTAATTCTTGCCCAAGTTTGTGAACTTGGAGACCATGGACTGAAGTACCTACAAGCACTATGAATTTATCTCAAAAATAATTTGTTAAATCACATGGGGAATCAAACCAACTACTATTAGCCCAAAACTATCAATAGCATGGTTTTATTTCCATTTAATGAGAAAACAAATCTTACCAATATTCAGCACAACATAGAGATTATCGTAGTCAGCACATAACACAAATCAATAAGCAAGAACACCTTGAATTGCATCCCAAAGTCTTTATTATGATTGAAAAATTAGTTCCCAACAGGACAATAGTCACAGAGTTGTTTTAATGGAAATTTTCTAGCCAAAGATCAAGATGCTAGAGACTCAAATGACTCTAATTTATAGATTTATCCTCCAAGTGGAAACTAATGGCTAGCTTCTTTGATCCTTGTCAAAATAATCTTGGTCGTTGATAAACACTTCAAGATCTTTTAATCTTGGCTCGTTTTTTTAATTTTTGAGGAATTTTTGAATTTATCATTTAATTCGATTTTTATTAACTCAAAATTAATTATTTTGGGCTAGTTTCCTCAAAAATTTCACTGACTTCACCACCAAGGTCCAAGGGTCCAAATTTTCTTGAAATATAGAATATTCCCTTGGTGGAGGACCTTTAAAAATTGATTCCTTTAAGACCCACGAATTTTTCCACTTGGAGAATTTTCTTCCAAGACAATTTGATTTTGACTCTAATTAATTAATTGTTTGGCTTAGGATTTAATTTTATTTTCCCAGAAAAATTAATTAATTTACACAAGGGATTTAATTATTTTTCCACCCTCTAATACATAAGATTTTACATTTACAACCCTCAAAGGGGGAATACACATTTGGCTCAGACCTTCAAGACACATAATCCATCTGCGACACAATATGATCTAGTAAACCAAGTGATTTGTAATAAAATAATTAAGCCAACTAGCTTAAATTATTCTCAAATCACTTTTACATCAAACTCGACTAAAAGCACAAGGACTCACCTAAGATTTCGACAATAAATTTCACCTTAACTTTGGGGTTTAAGATGAAGGAAAAAAACTCTTTTGATTAACCGTGTTTAGAAACGCAAGTAATCAACAAGGTTAAAAAATCTCCTAGCACGAAATTTGTCATCAAAATCATAGGCTTACTTAGGTTGTTACATATATTCAAGGTCTTACTAGGATCATTTACATTAGATAACTTGCAGAATGAGTTTACAACGACATACAGACTGCTGACAAATGATCCGATCTTGTGGAAAAAAATTGTCACTTCCGCTTACTTGGAACTTTCACATATTCAATGCAACACATCCTATAGGTTGTAGCCTGTAAATCAAGGGGTTGGAGCCTCTTTCAATTGTGTCTGACAACTTGATGTAATTAATTTTCTTTTAACAAAGAGAAGACAATTACTAAGAAGCGTTCGGTGGTTTTTGACCCGAAGGGGGTTTTCCAACTAAAAATCGTGTCTACTGTCATACCGTTCTACATTGTGTTAGTTTTTGTAGCATCGGATGTGTTCTAGCCACGAAATTTGGTGGAGAGGCTAGAATTCATCTATTCTCTAAAACCCAGAAATCGTTTCTACAAATTCCACCTAGAGACAACTTAATTAAAATAATTAATTGTTTTTTAATGTTTGTTAAGTCTAAACTTGGGAAATCTAATTAATTAAAGGGTATTAATTAAGTCATGGTGAGAATCTTCTAGAAGAAGACATGGATCAAGTTCTAGTTAATCTTAGCCATCGATTATGTATTAATCTTGGTCGTTGATGCCTCAACAAAAGATTATAAGAAGAAACTCAATGCGGGTTAGAGAACACACTTCAGCGACCAGCAGTTCGAATTTACTGGCAGATCAATCTCCAGAATAGCAGCGCTGAGTTGCCAGAGAGAGAGCTAGTGAGCTCGAAGCAGTAAAAGAGGGGCAGGGATAGTAAGGCCAGAGGGAGATTTTCCAGTCCGGTGAAGTGCATTGCAGAGCAGCAGTGAGTGCCACAAAGAGGCAGCACGGAGCCATGCAGAGGCAGTGCAGTGCTTCAGAGGGGAATCTGTATTTTGCTGGGGAGACGCAGTGATTCAGTGCCACAAGTCGGAGTGGGAGCCCGGAGGCCAGGAGAGTCCATTTTCCAAACAGCAGTTGATCAGATAGCAAAAGAGACGCAGTTCCGAGTTGTGGGACGGAGTGCTGCGTAGGCTAACGCAAGGACTGCCCAAAAGTAGCAGAGAGCAGCGCATCTTGAGACAAGGTCAATGTCGGATCGCCAGTGGGAGTGATATTTTTCTCACTAGACTTAATGTCAGTGATTTCTCTATATGAATTTCTAGATTTGAGCATCCATAGTTTTGTACTCAAATTTACTACTGCACCGATTTTCCCAAGTTGGGTTTTTTGGGGGACATTGGTCCAAAAGTAACTTTGTATTTGTGTGTGTGCATCTATTCTTCGAGCATTATTTTTTTCCACTATATTTTATTTGTGAAGGCTAGAGTGTATTAGTTTCAATATTTACCGTAGGATGCAGTAAATAATTTGTTCAGTTCATTTAAAAAATAGAAGAAACTTAATCAATTGTTGCAGTAGGATTTGGGGTTTCCGAATTTTCACACATTGTTGTATGGTGTTGTTTACTGGTCTTGATATTTGACACCGAATTATAATAATATTGTTGAAGATTAACTAATGTTCTGAAAAGTATTAATAAAGTGTTAATTACTAAGAAATACGGATTCACCCCCCTCCCCCCCAGTATTTCCAACATCCTTGATGTCAACTTGGTTATGATATGATAATTATAGAACTGTTACAGATGACATGATTGATGGTACAAATGTTACGAAGGAAATGGAAGAGAAATGACAACCCAGTCACAAGATGCATGTAAAATGTGAAGGTTGAAAAGTATACATGACCCCTGTGAAGAAGATTTGCGGTTCTGTGAACAAAAGTCGAGCACATAATTCAAACCATGGAAAATAGGAACCAGAAGCTATTACCCTGGTAATTGTCCATATTATCGTGTCGGCAACGTTTATTTGATCCTGTCAAATGAATACCAACATCATTACCAAAGAATTTGCCTGTGGTATTGGCAAGGCTAAAAGCTATATAAGGAGAAGGAGATCAAGGAGCTAAGTGTGCATTTGAAAGATTATGATCTGATCTGGAACAGGTGTTCACCAAGGAGCACGGATAAGGTTCAAATCTGAAAGTTTATCGATATGCTTGATTGATCTATTTATGCTTAAGAAGCTAACATTGCTATAATGGTGCTATGATCTGAAAATGTTTGCTGAGATCTGTGATTTTCTGACAATATGTATGCAAAGATAAATATTTGACATGTGTTGTGTTTGCGACAATGATTTAAGGTTTGGACAAGGGTCTTTTCTGAATAAAGCGTACATACGCAGATATTCTTCATGCTAGTCGTATATACATTTTGAGATAATATGTTTTGGTATGCAATATTTTGAAATCTATACGCGAGTTTTATACATGGGAAGCGTGCATATATGCAGATTTGTTTGATTGAAGTCGCATATGCGTTCAACCGTTTGTAATTGTTGCTTGGTGATGGCAGTTGATGAAGTCTGTATTGTTTGTTGTTGCTCGTCAATGATGTCTTGATCAAAATGGTTTGTATTTAACATTGTGGATTGGATTGATTTGGTTGTGGCTCGATATATTGATCAATGACGATCCTGCAGAATTGTGATTAGGTGTTTAGTGTTTCAGGATTGGTATATTTATGATTAGTTGTTGTGACTCAGTATTTCAGTGATTCAGTGGTTGATATAGCGATTCAACTAAACAATGTTTCAATACCTATGTTGCAGGAAACATGGTACAGAGGTTTGTTTCTGTACGGAAACTGATACGAAACGCGGAAACACGTTTGGTATGGCCGTGAAATGCGTTTCCGGTCGTACTGCCACGTTTCCCAAAACAGAAATGTGGCCAATACGTATGGAAACGCGTTTCACGGCCGTACGACCCACATTTCTTCATTAACTTGTGTTTTGTTTTAATTTGTTTTTTAATTTATTTTCAGGGTATGTTAGTGACTTCTAATTGCTTCTAGATGTGTGTCTAAAGTTATAAAAGTGAATTTTTTCCCTAGTGTTGATATGCAGTTCATCAGGAAGTTTGAGGCATATGTAGTTCATGGTAATGTTAAATTCTTAAAGTAAAAGTGATATTCTCTTTTACTTTTCATTTTCATCATTTTACTTAAATTTTTAACATTACCATGAAATGACTCAGGATGTTTGAGAGCGGTTTCGCCCTCATTGGATTTCATATGGAGAAAGTAGAATTTTAGATCTCACTCAAAATCCAGCAGACTTATCTGTTTTTCAGGATTTCAGGATTGGAGGGATTGCAATGTTTCCATTGGATTTTATCATGTACTAGAGTATGGAACTTGTATTTAATCAAGAGAACCAAGCCCTCTATGCAGGGGAAACTCCCAATAATCAAGATCATGTAGGGTACTAAGGTATGAAACTTGTATTTAATCAAGAGCACTAAGGTCATTCGACTATGTAGGAGGAAACTCCCAATACAACAGTGGTCCTTCTAAAGAATGGGATGTGGATGCAGAAAATCCTGATTTGGATCTCTCTCTTACAGCCTTATAGCCTTTATTGTACTTGCAGCCCCATATATTAATATAAATAAAGGCTGATTTTGAGATTTGGATATATAATAAAGGTTGTTTTTGGATATTCCGATATTTTTATTTTTATTATGTGATCATTCATGAGTAAATGTGATGTAAATTAAATCTTAATGTTTAAGTGTAATAAATTATAATGTATAATTTATGCTTTATGATTGCACACACACACACACACACACATATATTCGCGTTTCCCCATTTCCAAAATTTGGGGAGGTCGCATTTCGTATCGCTTCCCGTTTCGGAAACTTGTACCCGTTTCCCCGTTTCGTGCAACTTAGTTCAATACTCAATGATTTGAGATTTGCAAGTTTTATGCACAAGAAGCGCGTATATACGCAGATATGCTTCAAAATAGTCGTGTATATATTCTAAGGTAAATTTCATCAGGGTTTGTAATGACTGCAAATTAGTTATGTAATGATGACATTGTGATTGGTTGCTTAGTATCAATTATTGGTTGATTGGTAACTTGGTATTGAGCATATTGTTGGGTGTGGGTCCAGTTTGAAAATATGATGAAAAGTGGTCTACATGATTTTTTATATGTATTTGGCACAGGTGGATCCAGTATGAAATATTATGCAACGTGATCCTTAGGGTGTTGAGGGTTGTAGCCTTCATTGAGAGGGTAAGAGCTCCCTTATAGTGGTTGTTGGAGAACGAGTGGAGCTTGTAGCCTCATGCAGGTAGGAGTCTGCATGCTGGTAAGAGTCTATGCCAGTGAAAAATTGTAAGAAGAATTTTCTTTATAATAAAAAAGATAGAGACAACAGCAGTGGTGGTTTTCTCTCACATTGGGTTTCCAACTAAAATCTCGATGTCCATGTGTTGATGTGTTGCTTATGTGTTGTGATTTATCTGTTCTTTACTGCATATAGAATGGCTAATGAACTAATAATGCAATGATTAAGTTAAACATCTTATGGAAGTTATGAAAATTAAGTAATCTAGATATACATGGTTTTAATTCACTGAAGGCGTGTAAACACGCGAGTTGTTTGAATAACATTAGCGTACAGAATTTCGAATGTGAAATTGAAAGTTAAAGTGAAATAAAAATATTGATTCACCACACAACCCCACACCCCCCCCCCCCCCAAAGTGTTTTTCATAACAAAAATAACACTATAATTAAGTGTTACATAAAGTGACTCTGATCAATGGAAGAAAGATTGCTTGTGTATGAAGATCTTTCATGGTTGAGAAATCAGTTCACGTTCTAATTGCTCTCTTAATTTTAACAATCTAATTTTCATATCCTTTAGCCAGCAAGATTCAATTTTGGATTGCCTTGCTGATTTTCTTATATTCCATATCTTCCATTGCCCACTTAGACTTAGCACTGATCACTTATGCTACAAAATTAATCCTTCACAAGTTTGTAATGAAAATACTGAAAAATACTTCACAGATTTTAAGAATCTGCTTGCTAATCTATAATGTTTAATTGCAGATTTGAGTCTTTTATATCATGATTTGAAGTGTTCAGTTGCATAATTTCTGGCTTGCAATCAACAAGATTGAATTAGGACACCCCCCTTGGATTCCCAAGCACTAATCCGGAAGTGAGATGCTTGTTGGCAGTGACAATGATAGCAACAACAAATCTATGTTCAACATTTGAATCCCATCAGATTCCTAAAGAGACAATTTAAGTGATAACACTTTGTAATAGCCAATTTATTATGACTATATTAGATTAGTTGTTTAACCATTTTGTAATTACAGAGAATATAAAATGAAAAGTCATTCCTGCTATGTACCCACATTAAAAGACTTTTGGGAAAATGAGAAATACAAATCAAACTGTTCTCCCTCTATCGCCAGTATCAAAGTTTTGCTAATTTGTTGGCACTTTCTGATAGGATTCAAATTTCAAACCGAGAAATAATTCTTTCAATTTTCAGCAAGTTAAAACTTTTTCCTGCAGCTGATTATATAGATCCCATCTAAGCCAAATGGAATATGTAACTTCATATCTTAATTTCTCAATAGCAAAGCAAAACCATGCAATCCATGCTCATCCTCTTCCACACAATTTGAATATTAAAAGAGCCAGCTTATACCCCATTTTGTTCTTTAAAAATTTAGATCACGTGATCATCTCCAATTTGCTTACTGTGCCAAAACCTACTCTTAGATATTTCATCATACATACATACATACAGCCTTTAATAACCATTTCTTGCATCAATATTGACTCCTATAAATTCATCATATGGGCATGTTTTACGTTATATATTTTCAAGTTAAAGTCTCAGTTGTAAGCTTGTAGCATGAATTGTTGAAAACTTGTGGGTTTGGTTTCCTTCCCAAGCATGGTTCTACTACTCTTGTATAAGCATTTAAGAAGTACACACAAGTTGGACCTCAAGTGACTCGGAGCATACCATCAAAGCACCGACATTGACGTCTCCAAGATGAGGGAAGCATGACAAATGCCCTTTCTTGATTTTTGCTGCATGAGAAAAAGACAAAAAGAAGAATCCTTCGAGTTATCATTACATAGCTATTCCAAAAGCAATTAAACTAGTACATTTGCAACAGACTAATTAAAATGCAAATAAACAGTCACGACTCACCATAAACACTCATATATACATAAAAAAGGTTTCATTTGCCTCAGGTACGCACAGCTTATGTAACTATTGATCCTCAGATCAAGCCTTAAATTTGACTATAAACATAAATAACTAAGGGGAACCAGGGTCCCCACTTTTCTCAAAAGACTACTTCATGTCAGAAAAAGTAATATGAATTATCTTTTATTAAAAAGTGATACAGATTAGCAAAGTTCACTAGAAGCTTTTATGAAAAAAATAATACAGATATGTATTTCATAGGAGATTGAATTATTTAATTTAGTTATTAATGTCCACTAGTGACCATAACTGGCAAAGTGTTGAAGAATGTAACTAGTTTCTGTCTTCATAATTGTACTTGTCAAAAGAAATTTTATTATTAAAGAAAATGACCTATTAAAGCATGGGTTTCATGCTTGGGTCAATGTTTTCTAAGTCAAAGTCTCCATTGAAGGCTTCTACGTTTTGTCTTGAGTCATTATAGTCATTGTCATTTTTATTAGACCCTTCTTGGGCTTTTGTGTCATGTAAAGAATTGTTTTCGAGTCAAAAATATTATTTGTCAGCTCCACACCAAGTCGACCTTGTCCCCATGCATTCGGCCTACATTAGGGCAATTTGACCCAGCAGTATAAAGAAAGGCAATTCGACCTATTTGAAGCATTCACTCAACAAGTTCGACTCGAAGAGAGGCAAAAAGGAGAGCGGAGTAGCTGGAGAAAGGACGAAATTTGCTAGGAAGAATTAATTCGAGTTATTGGCCTATCTATCTCTCACACGTGCAAAGTTTCTGGGAAATTATTGGGGCTGAAATTTTGTGTCTAATGCATGTCCGAAATTTTGTTGCTAGGGGTCAAAATTCTGCTGCTAGGAGGCCGAAATTCTAGACTAACGCTGCTTTTGGGGAGCTGTCACTTGGAGTTTTTGTCAGGGATCATCTATTGAAGGGAAGGGTTGACTTGGTGGTTGGAGGAAGTCTTTGTCTACGTCTAAGAAGTTTGGAAGTGTGTCATCTTGATTTAAATCTACTGAAGGAAGAGTTTTTGACTAGGTTTTCCCCTTGTAAAGGTTTTGCCCTGGCTGAGCGCCTACATCTTGTGTCTCTTGTCCTTGTGGTCTTCGTATACATATAGTTTGGTAATTGCTTGATGAAAGATAAACTAATTAAGAAGTAAAAAAAGCCAACATAATTCACAAGTAATCATCAAGAAAGATGAATCAAACCCTAATCCCTATAAGCATTGATTTCTCAACATGGTATCAGAGCTAGGGTCTAAAAAGGTTAAAGATCACTTTGTTGGCTTGCAAGAAAAGGTTACTCCCTCTATGGCAAGCTACTTGAAGATGGGATTCAATATCGTAAGAATTGCAAGAAGTTGCATTGGAAAGGGCATCTACAACTTATCTAAGAAAGTCAAGAGTGAAGGATTCTTGGTTGCAATTACAGGTACTCATGATGATGACAATGCATGGATCATTGGCAGTGGAGCATCAAGACATATGACAAGAGAAAGTGGACAACTTCATACGATGGAGCTAGGAGACAACAACAATTATGCAATCAAGGGCCTTGGATCTACATCACTGTAGCTAGAAAGTGGTGCAAAGTTACATCTCAACAATATACTTTATGTCCTGGGATTGAAAAATAAAATTATTTTCAATTTCTTATTTAAAAGATAAAGGAGATAGGGTTACCTTTGTAGATGGTAAATTTTTTATTTGGGGAAATGATTCGAGTATTGAAAAGGGAAAAATTATTGGAGATATAGAGTTATAACACCATCTCCTCAAGCCCTTGTTCACATGGATATCAATCCTATCGAACTATGGCATAGAAGATATGGGCATATTCATTACAAGATAATACCCTCACTTAGTCAAATGGTAAAGGGCATCCCCAGCATCAAGGAAGATCATGAAGGAGTATGCAAGGGATGTGCTTTGGGAGATAATACTAGGAAACCTTTTAGAACGAGTGATACAAGGTCTAAGGAGATTATAAACCTCATTCATTCTGATGTGTGTGGGCCAATGTCTAACAATTCTCTTGGAGGCCATCTTTATTATGTGACCTTCATTGATGATCATTCTAAAAGGACATGGCTAAATCTTCTCAAGACAAGGGACGAAGTATTTGAGCAATTCAAGGAATTTAGATCCAAAGTGGAGACCTTAACTAAAAGAAAGATAAAGACTTTGAGATTCCACAATGGTGGGGAATACAATTCAAAAGAATTAATTGCATATTGTAAAGAAGCAGGTATTAAGAGGGACCTCGTTATTCCCTACAACCCCGAGCATAATGGAGTTGTAGGGAACAACGAGGTCCCTCTTAATACCTGCTTCTTTAGAAGCAACAATGACAGCAGTATATATTCAAAACAGAAGTCCTCATAGGATCCTTGATAATATGCCACCAGAAGAATCATCCACAGGGAAGAAGTTGTGTGTAGACCATCTTTGAATCTTTGGGTGTCCCGAATACATCCATCTTCCAAAAGAAAGCGAAAGAAATTGGATTCTACAAGTATAAAAGAGATCTTCATGGTTACATTTTTTCTTCAAAGGCCTATAGAATCTACATCAAGGGAAGGAAGAATTATTGAAGTTAGCAGGGATGTTATATTTGACGAAAATCATGCCTACAAAAGATCCAAGGATTACCAATTGAATCTAAAGATGAAGATATACCACTATTTGATGAAGAGAATCATGACAAAACAACTACAAACCAAGAAGAAGAAGAAGGACCAAGTGAGCCTATTCAACTTGTAATCATTCCCGAAACAAAGAAGAGGCCAAATTGTTAAAAGCTACACTTGAAGATGTCGAAGGACATGGAGCTACTAAAGGAACTTTTAGAGAAAGCAAAAGACCAAAGAGATATTCAGGTTATGCATCATACATGACAAAATTGATATAAGTTGAACCAACTACATTTGAAGAAGTTGCTCATCGAGAAGAATGGAAGAAGGTGATGCAAGAAGAATATCAATCCATCATGAAAAATGGAGTCTGGGAAATCGTTCCTAGACCAAGTGACAAATCTGTTGTCACCTCAAAATGGATCTACAAAATCAAACATGTTGATGGAAGCATAGAAAAATACAAAGCTCGATTCTTTGCAAAGGGTTTCTCACGAAAGGAAGGTATAGACTATGAAGAAACCTTTGCTCCTACTGCTACGTATACTAATATAAGATCTTTGGTTTCGCTAGTTGCTACTATGGGATGGAATATCCATCAAATGGATGTGAAAAGAGCATTTCTAAATGGAACTAATGATGAAGAAGTATACATTGAACAACTGGAAGGCTTCGAAATAAATAGCATAGATACACATGTTTGCAGACTCAAGAAATCCCTATATGACTTAAAGCAAACTCCTAGGGCATGGTATGCAAGGATGGATGCATATCTCTTAAGAATTGGGTTCGTCAAGAGTTGTACGGATGAAAACTTCTACATCAAGGTGGTGAAGAATGAACCAATCATTATACTACTATATGTGGATGATTTGTTTATTACAGACATAGAACGCAAAATATTAGAATGCAAGAAAATGTTGCCAGTTAGATTCGAAATGAAAGATATGTGACTCATGCACTATTACTTGGGCTTGGAAGTCTGGCAAAGACCTGATGAGATATATCTGGGTCAAGATAAATACATAATCAAGATGTTGCAGAAATTCGGTATGATGGATTCCAAGCCTGTGCCTACTGCCATGATCAATAATCTCAAGAAGTTGAGAAGCTCTGACTCTAGTCTCGTCGATCCTACTAGCTATCGTAAGTTGGTGGGTTCTCTAATGTACTTGGTAAATACAAGACATGACATATGTTTTGTTGTAAATGTTCTAATTCAATTTAAGTTAGAGCCTCGTCATGACCATTGGATAGTTGCCAAGCATATCTTGAGATACCTACATGGCACTATACATCACTACCTAAAGTATGATGGAAAGGAAATCAAGTTAACAGGTTTTACAGATTCTGATTGGGGTGGCCGTGAGACTGATGGAAGAAGCACTACCAGCGGATGTTTCAGTTTTGGATCTACATAGATTTCATGGATGAGTAGAAAACAATATCCTGTTGTGTTAAATAGTGTTGAAGCAGAATATGTTGTTGCATGTGAAGTAGGAAAGGGAGTTGTTTGGTTAAGAAAACTCTTGTCAAATTTGTTTGGAAAGCCTCTGGATCCTACAGTGATAAATTGTGATAATCAAAGCAACATCAAGATGTCTGAAGACCCCATATTCCATGCAAGGACGAAGCATATTAACAAGTACCACTACAATAGGAGTTTGGTACAAGATGGAGTCGTGAAGCTACAATATATCCCAAGAGATAAATAGGTAGTTGATGTGCTGACGAAGTCTCTTTCGAATAAGAAGTTTGAATATTTTAGGAACATGCTTGGGTTGGTTCATGTTACAGATTTAGTTGATAGGGAGAGATGAAGCATCTAATGGCAACATGCTTGAGAGGACATATGGCTGACCTATGTGTTGATGCCTAGATCCCGAAGAGGGAGGGTGGTGTTGGTCATGGAGCTCTAACCTTGGATACTCACTTAGATCCTCGGGTTGGTAGTAGAGCTTAAAAGGTTGATGGTACCTAGAATGGCTAAAGCTTGAGTCCCCTTAGTCCCACCCGAATAAAATGCCCTCGTCAGGTATCTAGTCTGCAACACTGAGTGCGCTAGAACTCTTCGCAGTTCATTTCATTTTGATATCTTCCATGTACTCTTATATGTATGTAATTATGAATGCCTCCATAGTTAAGAGGGAGTATTGAAGAATGTAACTAGTTTCGGTCTTCATAATTGTACTTGTCAAAAGAATTTTTGTTATTAAAGAAAATGACTTATTAAAGCTTGCATTTCATGCTTGGGTCAATGATTTCTAGGTCAAAGCCTCCATTGAAGACTTCTAAGTTTTATCTTGAGTCATTAGAGTCATTGTCATTTTTATTAAACCCTTCTTGGGCTTTTGTATCATGTAAAAGAATTATTTTTGAGTCAAAAATATTATTTGTCACCTCCACACCAAGCGGTCCTGTCCCCATGAAGTCGGCCTACATTAGGGCAATTCAACGTATTTGGAGCATTCACTCAACAAGTTCAATCTTCAAGGAAGAGAGACAGAAAAGAGAGCAAAGTCGCTAGAGAAAGACAAAATTTGTTGGGAAGAACTAATTCAAGTTTATGGGTTATCTATCTCTCACACGTGCGAAGTTTTTGGGCAATTGTTGGGGCCGAAATTTTGTGTCTACTGTAGGTCCGAAATTTTGTTGTTGGGGGTTGAAGTTCTACTACTAGGAGGGCGAAATTCTAGACTAAGGTTGCTACTAGGGAGTTGTCACTTGGAGTTTTTGTCATGGATCATCTATTGAAGGGAAGGGTTGACTTGGAGGTTGGAGGAGGTCTTTGTCTAAGTTTAAGAAGTCTAGAAGTGTCTCATCTTGATTTGAATCTACTGAAGGAAGAGTTTTTGACTAGGTTTTCCCCTTGTAGGGGTTTTGCCCTGGCTTAGTGCCTACATCTTGTGTCTCTTGTTCTTATGGTATTCATATACATATAATTTGGTAATTTCTTGATGAAAGATAAACTAATTAAGAAGTAAAAGAAGCCAACATAATTCACAAGTAATTATCAAGAAAGAGGAATCAAACCCTAATCCCTATAAGCATTGATTTCTCAACACAAAGGGGGGTATTGAAAGTGCATAAATAAGCGAACATTGGAAGTGCTAAAGCATCTCCAGAACTGCAACAGAAATAAAGGGGTGTATAGCAAATGTGAAAAAGAGATACAACTGAGCGCTAGGAAGCCCAAAAGAACAAAATAAGCAAGAGCACATCACCTGTTGAACAAATATATAAATGTCATAAATTAGCGGCAAAATTAATGTACTCACTTAGATATCAAAGACATTACTTGATATACATCAAATACTTGCATCATTTTTTCCAAATATTCAAAAAAACTACTTGTTACAACTTTCGAGAGTAAACCTATCTTCCCCTGTGCCGAATAATTTAAGTTGGAAATGGAAATATAGTAGGGAGATTGCTAAACAGAGACACACTCTTAGAACAATATAACTTGAGTATTTTCACATGGCAAGCCAACAAGAAACGCCTTTGTAATATACTTGATGTTGGAAAAATCTTAGCTATAGTTTCACTATTGTTGATGTTTCTAGCTCGGGCATGTACTTCTGCACAGGCTTAAATGTCTAGGCGTGCAAAAGTTGCCCAAAGATCTCCTTAGACACTTGCTCTAGTGTGAGCAAATTTCTTTTGTAACTTAGCTTATGTTTTGGCTTAGGAAAAGCACATAAGCATTATGTTGGCTAATTGAGCTAAAGTAAACATAGGAAAAGTGAAATATTTACTTTAATGATTATGTTTTAATCTCAGCGCTTGATCTCAACTGAGGCGAGATACAATCTCAGTGATCAATCATAATGGAAATTAAGGTTTGAGATATAGCTCAATATAAAGTTATAAAAACAAGGCTAAGAAGAGGAGAAGACACACCATATAGCAACACAAGATTGAGAGAGCCATCTTAGTGAAAAGTATAATACTCCAATGTGTCAAGTCCAAGGAAATGCAGAAGGGGAGCTTAGAGATTCATATCAAAGAGGGGGTCCAAGAACCGATCTAGGGCTTGATCTATTGGATCAGAGCCAAAGCATTGTCATCTGTATTTTGAAATTTACTTCAGTTGTGCCATTATCCCAAGATGGAAGCCTAAGTTCTAAAGTTAATAAAGAGTTGTTGATTGCGCAGAATTTATTTGTGTCATTGTGACTGAGATTGGTTATTTTTGCTTCCACTAATCTAGTAAAGAATTTAATTGTGCTTTCATTTAGTAGATCTATAATCTACTAGATCATTGAATTGCTAAGTGTTAGGTTCTCAGGAATATTAACATGGTATCAAAGCTAGAAACTCCAAAAACAAATCTCTGAATCACACAAGAAGCTAGGTTCATACAAGATCGTTGGGGGCCAGGTTCGACCGTGATCATACAAAGTAGAATTTTTTTAATAGGACCAAAGGAAATTGATCGTACTATCGCGTAAACACCAAAAAAAAACCATATTTACTACAAGGTGGCCAAATTAAATAATAAAAAAAGTAGAATATGATGGCCAAATTTGAACGAATGTATGGCAACCCAAAGGGAAATAAAAAAACAAAAAAATAGAAAAGACGACTAGTGGTCGCTGACAGCACAAACGCCAACCAAACCACACAATGGCCAAAGTTTGACAAAGTGCAAGTATGCAAGGGGCAATGACAACAACAAGATGACAAGGCTACTAAATGTGCAAGTCGTCCGATCGCTGAGGGAGCAAAGCCCAACAGCAACAATGAAACGTTCGCACACGAAGCAAGTGAGGGCTCAGGGCAACGAAAAGTGGCGGGTCTCAACTGACTTGCAACAGCCAAGAGTCGTCGCAATCAAGAGTAGAGTTGCACAACAACACTTGAAACGTTCCAGCAATGGCCAACTAAGGTAATGTAATGACGAAGTAGTGTTGATTTCCTAGGTATGCAAGCGAATTAGGGAAGCAACAGCACAACGGAAGTCACAACAGTCAAACATTATGTGGTAGTTAAAGCCGCAAGCAAAAAAATAAAAAAAATTAGAAAAGTGGCACTAAGCAACTGAAACAACACACAACCACGAGGAGCGAGACAAGGCACAGGCAGATTGAAACGAATGGGAAAATTGGCGTCATAGGGAGCAACAACAGCAACACAAGTTTGTAGAGCCACAAGGAACTTAAGAGAGGAGAGTCAAGAAACAAAGGCGATGTAAGTCACAACAAGACTATTACACCAAGCAAAGAAGGTTGTGACCAAGGTAGGGTCAGGTCTATGCAGCAACAAGCCGGTCAAAAGCTGAGCAAACAGACGACCAGCAAACAACGAGTACAGGGCTTCATGAGGTAGTCATTGGGATGTTGAAAATATTAGCGAGAAAGGGTTCCTTGATTTGTACCTTAATCATAAGAGCCATAATGAGTTCCTCCTTGTGTGTGACTCGAGTTCCTAAAAATTAGGAGAATCCCTATAAATTAGGACGAGTTCCTATAATTTACCAATCAGTACCTAAAAATTAGGACGAGTTCCTATAATTTACCAATCAGTACCTAAAAATTAGGACGAGTTAGGAGCAGTTAACTGATGTGTTGAAATTGAAAGTTGAGTTCTTGATTTTCTAGTGTGAGTTGATTGAGGAAAAACACAAGTGATTGAGTTTCAAGTGGTTGACTTGAGATAGAACGAGTTGCATGAGACAAGATAATAGAGCTCACTGGTTGTGAGCAGATTGCACAGGTTTGTGTGTGTGAGCTTGTGAGAGAAAGAGTGTGCAAGAGGATCTTGTGCACAGGTTGGAAGAGGCAACAGGATCAACACTCTTGCAAGGGTTTCAAGCTTAGAATAAACAGGGAGAAGGGTGTATTCTCCAAGTGCAATAGTTGTATTTGTAAGAGATCAATTGCTCAGTTTCTATCAATAAATAAGCAGAGGGTTTTCCCAATTGAGTTGCCTATAAATTTTGTGTCTCGAATTGTGTGAACTGTATTTATTTATGTTCCTATTCCACTGCAAATTTGAAGTAGAGAAATTTTGTGTTTATTTGAAACTAGTTTTCAGATTGTTCACTATAGCAGATCAAAATTTCTTGGATTTTCTACATGGGATTGGGTTGCAAAAGACAAATCAACAAGCAGGCAGCCAGCAATGCAATCAAAACACAGAGTAATTGGCGAAGGTTAGTCCTCAAATCGAGAGAGGGAGACCATACCAATCAAGGTGTGACAATATGAAGTTTTCAATTGATTTTCTGATTTCGAGATGGCAACAATTGATCTAAGGTTCAAGGATAAGTCGGAGGGTGCTTACAATTTCAATCCATGGAAGGACAGGATAGCGTTGGTTCTCAGGGAGAATGACCTTTAGGATTTTTCAAAATCCAAGTTCCCGCACTTTCAAATGCTACAACTCTGACATCCCACAACTTGAAAGATGTGAAAGCCAAACATATCATCATGGATGGGCGAAGGATCATGTGATCTCTCACATATCAAGAAAGAATAGTGCCCATGAGATGTGGAACATGTTGAAAAGTGTAGCTTGAGAGGTACTCCCACAAGTCTAGGGTACTTGACTTCTGAGGATTTGACCCACTTTGTGGGTAAAGTACCCAAGCTAGTGGGTTTTGGACCCAAAGTCATGAGCTTGAGGCCCAAAGAAATTACTTGTTTATTCTAATTGTTGATGAGACTTTGAGAGGTCATTCACACAAGTCAAGCCTCATCAAGTGAGCAAGATCAGCCCATCTAAAGTAGCCACAGTACCTCCAAGAGAAGGTCAAGCAAATTTGTGGAGAAACACACATTTGTGAAGTATGTTCTTGTGTGATTTGATTAGTAATTTGGAGTGGAAGTCCAGTGTGGAGCTAGGGTTTGTTTGTGAGCAAAGGAGGAGGGTCATAGCCCTAGTAAAGGGGCATAAAATCTCAAAATTATGCCCTGAACAGGCCAAGGTATAGCACAGGAGGTCCAAGGGTATTATGTCTAGCCGCAGAAGGGTATATACTAGGCCGAGAGACCTCAAGGTATAGGACAGGAGGTCCAAACTTGTACTAAGGCAGGTCGAGGATTCTTACAACTGACCAAGAATCATTAGACCATGTGGAAGCCTGCTTTAAGGTGTCTTCTGATAAATTGTGTGAACAGTAGCAAGGGTTGAGTGAAGAGGGCTGATGAAGGAAGTCTATTAGGTCAAAGGAGATATCTAACAGCAAGGTTCAATGTTGATATATGCAGTGAGTTTGAAGGGCTAATGAAGGAAGTATATTAGGTCAAAAGAGATATCTAATGACAAGGTTCAATGTTGATATATGCAGTGAGTTTGAGGGGCTAAATTCACTGTGAGTTGCTAGGTATGCAAAGGAGTTAAAGGAGTTATTTCTCTGTGGTTCTTGGATGAAAAGAACATCCAGGTACATCAAGGACAAGAGGACAAAAAGGGCTAGAAGCGAAGGATAGCTACAGCAAGTAACTCAAACATTTGTTCTTTGTTGTTTTGGGCAGATTAAAAGGTCAAAAGGATTATTGTTTTGTGTAGAATTTTCTTCTGGAATCTTCATATCCACAATTGTTTGAATTGACATTTCGAGCCATCCACTGTGGCTCATCATCGGGATAGATCAATAAGTATATAAGACAGATCTCAATGGAATGAATAAATAGAGGTATGAGATAGTGACGAAACGTGAATGATAGTAGCGGACATGTCTTAACGAAGGTTAATTAATAATTAATAATAAAACTTAATAATTATTACAGTTAGTAATTTTATTAGAATTAATTGAATTTTAAATTAAGATTGAAATAAAAATATAATTTTAATTATAATTAATTTTAGTTTTATTTAATTATAATTTAGAATCTTATTAAGAATATTGTTAAAATTTTAATTAATATTAATATTAATCCAATTTTTTTTAAATATTATGGATTTAATATTAAAATAAATAAAAATATAATTTTAATTTAAGAATTTTTAAGAATATTTATTAAGAATATCATTGATATTTTTAGAAATTTAAAAATATATATATATATTATCTTCAATTATTACACTTAATAATTTTATTTAGAATTAATTGAATTCTAGATTTAGATTGAAAAATAATTTTAATTATAATTAGTTTTAATTTTATTTAATTATAATTTAGAATTTTATTAAGAATATTATTAAAAAAATTATTTAATAATATTAATATTAATATTAGTATTAATCCAAATTTTTAAAATATTTTGGATTTTAAGATTAAAATAAATAAAAATAATTTTAATTTAGAATTTTGTTGTATGTTAGTCTTGTATCAGGGTTTTGTAAAGGGCCATGATCCCTGGTACGGGAACCCTATGAATTTCTTGTTGATGGACTAATAAGAAGTGTTTTGGGCCATATATTTAGTTATGTATTTTATTGATTCAATATTGTTATATTTTCGTTGTGCAAAGTTGTTTGTGTGCTTGGTTAGCCATAGACCAGACCTAGGGTGTAAAGGAATTTCAACATGGTATCAGATGTACTTTGAAGGGACAATTGAATCAAGGTGTGCACAGGAAGCAACCTAAAAGGGAATTGGTTGATTTGTTGTTAAAGGACTAACAACATGGCAAAGTTGATTACTAGTCAGAGGTATGAAGACAAGTTGGATGGGCTATCCAACTATAGTCCTTGGAAAGAAAGGATCAGGCTGGTCTTGTTGATGAACAAGATATGGAAGTTTGCAGACAAGGAAATTGCTAAGCCAACATCTCCTAAAGAGTTCGCTGAGTTTGAAGAGTTGGAAGTGAAGGCCAAGCTAATATTCCTAAATGGAGTAAAGGATCACTTGATACCTCATCTCACCATGAAGAACATTGCACATGATATGTGGAAGGCTCTTCATGATTTGTTCTAGAAGAAGAGTGAGAACCGATTGATGGTATTTAGAGAGAAGCTCAAGAACACCAAGATGATGGCTAGCGAGAGTATAGCTTCGTATCTGACAAGGGTTTCTCATGTTCGTGATGAGCTTACTACCATTCGTGATAACGTTCCAGACTCAAAATTAGTGAGGACCGCCTTGAAGGGCTTCACCGAGGAATGGAAGCCATTTATCAAACTAATAGTTGCTCGAGACAAGCTGCCAAAGGAACTATAGGACGAGGATCTTCATCCAAGAGGAACTATAGGACGAGGATCTTCATAATAAATCTAATGGAGAGAACACGGCTCTTGCAAGTAAGACGAAGGACAAAGCGAAGGACTTGAGCAAGGTGAAGTGTTTCACATGAGGCAAGCATGGTCGTTATGCGAGTAAGTGTCCACGACGGAAGAAGGGAGATAATGAGAAGAAGAAAGAGATTGCAATGGCTGCTACATTCACAATCGAGCAGGATGACTTCGCAAAATGATTCGAAGAGGATTTGCTCTAGTCTCTCATTTCTTTGAAGGCACCATTGACGATGGTGCATGGTTCATTGATAGCAAAGCATTGAAGCATATGACAGGATCGCATGAACTATTCTAGACTCTAACTAAATGGGACTCCAAAAGGTATGTGGAGGTCAGTGATAAGAGTCAAAAGATTGTCAAAGGATCATTTATGGTGCCATTCAGGATGGAGTCAAGAGGGTTGCTATGAGTCTAAGATGTACTGTGGGTACCGAAGCTCAAGTGCAACATGTTGTCTATCTCAGTGATTAAGGCTAAGGGGTTTGAAGTATTGTTCCAGGATGGAAAGGTGATGCTCAAGCCCAAAGTCTCTAACTCCACGGGAGCAGTTATTGGAGTTAGGGAGAGTGGTCTATACAAGCTAAAGGGCAAGCCTATAGATCAAGGGAAGAAGCAAGTTCCTGAGATTTAGAGGGAGTCGAGTGAGAGGGAGCGTTTGCAAGTTCAGAGGGATAATCCGCAAACTAAGAAGAGCGCATGGTCAGTGGGAAGTAAGGGGATTTCTACTAATAATTTTTCATCAATTATTCTATGTTGCAACTATTACTTCAACAATATCCAATAGCATCCAATTTAACAAGTTCACTTCTTCACTTAACCAATGACAGTAGAGCAATAGTAGATAGAACAATTATACAAATGCACAATGAGAGACAACCAAGAGACAAGAGATAGAGTCAACAAAAGTCAACCCTTGAGCAACTGCAAATCTGTCCAAGTCAACAGCAGCAAAGTCAACCCTAAACAATCCACAAAGTCAATGGTCAACTCTCCAAAAGAGCTCAGACAAGGTAGCAATAAATGCGGCCTAGAATGTCAGTCAACCCTTACATCCCTACTTTCCCTCTCCGTTGATCCCTTTCCTCCCTTATTTCTCCACAGCAGTTTCCTTCCTTGTTGTCGCTACCCTATCTTTCCCTTCTCCCTCGCTGCCAAACCCTGCTCCCTCCTCACCGCAGCCACCTTCCCTTGCTGTCGCTGCTTCATATTCCTTACTGCCCTGCTCCCTTTTTGCTTCTTTTCATCCCCTTCCTCTCTTTCCTCAGCAGTCTTATCCTAAGGATCAGCGCAGCTCCCTTAAGTTGTTTCACTGTCACAGCAGGCCCTAAGGAGGATCATCTTAGTCAAACCGCAGAAGGAAAAAATCACTGTCATATCTCTTTCTCACTGGTAAAAGTGTTAACATTCAGATTTGAGGGTAGGCAGTTTGGTCTTCAAGCCTTTGGGTTTTTCTGATTCAAAGAAATTTTGGGCAAGTGCTTCAGTCATCAGCTAGGCCAAGGGGCCTCAGGTTTCGTTCCCTAAACTTTTGTCCTTCATATTGTCTAATTAACCAAATTAATCACATCTAAACAGTGATATTAAATAGACACATCAATAAGGCAAATCACATAAATGGCGTAAGTGTGAATTAGCAAATTTTCAGTGGCAGCTTAGGTTTCCTGAAGTCTGATCTTAGCATTTGATTTGCATCATTAATTTGAATGCATTCAGGAGGGCAATCGATTCAGAATTGTTTGGCATATTTGTGCACTAACTTGGCATTAATCTAGCATTAAAAGCTCACTGTTGTCCTGAATATTAAATTTCTGAAACTTAGGTGTTGAAACATAATTCTGAAGGTGACTGTCATAAGAGTTTAGAAGGCTAATCTATCCATTGTCATAAATATTTTTTTTGTTGCCCTTATTATCTCTGAAAACTTAACTGATATCGCTGAAAAATAAGCGCCTTTAATTCATGTGAAAAGTGAATGTTTAGTATTGTTTACATTAGCAAATCTTTTGAGTAAGAATGTTTATTATTGTCTGAGTTAAGGCATCATAATCGTCTAAAAAAGAACATTGATGATCTTATTGTTATTGGATAATATATTTGAATAAAACCGTGGGTAAATTCTCTAGTTCTTTCTCTTGCCATTAATATCATTATTAGTTTATGGTTATTGTGGATTTTTGGCATAACAGAAATCTTTCTTTAAGAGCATACAATTTGTGATTATTTAATTGAGCATTGTACCTTTGGCATCTTTTCTATCCTATTGGCATTTGGAAAATTGGCACTTTGTCTCGCATAAGATTGTCTCTTCATTTATTAAGTACTCTTGCCATAAAGTTTAATTAATATTAAGTCTTAAACCTTAAACCTTAAACAATCTTAACTCAAGACTACTCACTCATCTTCTAATTCCACCTTGCATTCGCATCCTAAAGATAGTTTTGCATATTAATAACTTACCTCCAAGCATAAGCTTGGTTGATAGAGAGATAGGTACCCATTTATCTTTGCTTGAGAAGCCTAGCTTTTCTAGAAATTAAAACGGTGACCTTACAGTCGTCAGAGCCACAGTCTCTGCAGCGCCGGAGGCACCAAGTATGTTAGATTTCAAGGAGAGGGATCGTTAATCACACCCTCGTGTGCTTCACCTTGACTTCTCTCTACCACTTACTACAAAGTTTAGGCTCAATATACAAAAGATCAAGGGTTAAATCTAGAATAGGCATTTAATTAAAATCAATCAAGATTACTGCATCTCACATTAGTTTCAAGCATTGCATGTCATATAGGGTGGTCATTCATTAAAGCAGTTGTTGTCCATCATGTACTTGGTCCTAAATTTACTAAGCAAGAGAGTTGACTCCATAAAGCACTAGTATCAATTGTCTAAATCTAATCAAATCCTTAAACCCTTGCTAGATCTAAACAAGTATTTGGCCGCTCAACTGTGTCTCCCGGATTGGTTGGTTCCCAACTAGTCCTTCTTCATTCTATTTTTGTAGGGTTTACTCCCCTTAGTCTGTTGTAGGGAGACAGCGTAAATCGAGAGATTGGGATCAAGGTGACAGCCCCTAATCTGAGTCGTTGCGGTGCCTATACATTTTGAGTGACAACAGAACCTTCATTGATCGCACTTGACTCTCCGCAGGGTGACACACTTGCTCTTACCCAAAGTTATCATACTTTCCCCTGCGTATTTCCACGGTCCAGGCATTACATTACCACCAACTGTTGGGACTCCTCCAAACGGTGTGAGGTCTAGTTGGGACTTCATATCTGGGAGATCCCTTGAATGTTGGCGGGTCCAACACCGTCAACATTTTTGGCGCTAGAAGGATGGCCAAATGACACGTTGAGCCCTTGAAGTCTATTTTGAATTTCTACACATATTTGATGACTTTGCCAAATCATAACCCCGGCATCTTTTTATAACTCCGCAAATTTGAAAGTGTTGACAAGCATTTTAAATGACTTGCCCCAATTTAAGTTCAATGGCAAGGGTAGAATAACCTTACTCCGACACGCAGTTGCTTTTCTTGTTTTTTGTGACAGGCACGACATCCAGTCTGAGGCTGTTGGCTGTGGATTGTTTGCTCTCACGTTCGAAGGGTGTGCAAAGCAATGGTGCCACACATTGCCTATAGCCTCCATACATTCTTTCAAACAGTTTGTTGGTTAATCATGTCGTGTTTTCATTCTTTATGATCGTAGAGCCCTTAATAGCAAAATTTTAAAATTGCGAAAAACACCTGACAAATCTTTTCAGGATTTTCACGATCGTTTTATTCATTACCGTTTTGAATTTCCCGAAGATGAAGTTGTTTTGGAATTTTTCACCGGAAGATTTCAATATCTTGTTCATATTTCTGAAAATCCACATGAGTTAAAATCTTTCGAACCTCTCCCAACATACCTTGGTGTTAGAGCTTCTAAATCTAAGACGAACAAGGTTGTTGTTCCAAGTGACCCTCCATCTCCTTCTCATCAAACAGCTCTAGCTCCGCAGGTCGAGGTGGGAGAAGTTCAAAATTCACTTGTTGATCTAGCACCATCTCCTCCTACCCCACTTAGAATTTTTGCACAGAGTTGGATTGTGAATCCAATGGTTGTCATGAAGTGCTATCTCCTCATCCGTCGTCCTTCAATCCCTCTGATCCTCCGGATTTCGGTGTTTTGTGTTCATCTATCTCGAATCTCTCTTGTGATGTTCATGAGGATCAAGTTCTGGATGGAGTTGGTGTTGAACAGCCAATCTGCACTATCATTTTTTATGAGTATGTGTGGGAGTCTAAACAAGAATCTGCAGTGAAGGGTGACCTCCTTCTGTCTGCACTTCTTCAGCATTATCCTGACATTTGATGCAGGAGCATGAGGCTAGAAGACAAAAGGCTTCGAATTTATTCCAAAAATACAAAAAAAGTTACAAGCAAAGGAGCGGGATCCTTTAGCTGTCAATTTTCAAAGTTTTCTAGATAGGATTTGAGCTAGAATTTAGGGATTGAGTGATTTTATAATTAACTCAAGCTGTTTAGGTTTCAGTTGAGATTCTCCAGGAAAATATCAACGAGATTAGATATTGTCTAAGATTAGGCAAATTTGATTGTATTTATGTAAGTTCTGAATGATTGTAAAGGGATTTTGACTGATTTGGCTTGTTTAGGTCGTATAAGATTAAGTTACAAAAAGTGTATCTCTGTGTATTTGTGTATAATTGGTCAATCCCGGAGGCGTTATATTCCTTCGAAATATCTCTGAGTTCTGTTGATTTACAGTTTGACTTTTGAATTAGAGTATGTAAAATTTGTATTGTATAATCTTGTGTTTTCCATGTTTTGAATTAATTTGGTTATGTTCTAAAAAAACATCAAAGAATACAGTTTGAGACAAGTTAAATGTAGCGGAGGTGTTGAGTTTGGCAGAACAAAGAAAAGAAAACCTGACAAAATCGTGTTAACCAAAGGAGTCTAGAACCGTCCGAGTACAAATCTAATAGATCTAATGTTCATTGTTCATCAATAAGCTTGTGTGTTAGTCAAGTAAGAAAAGCGATTTTATCAGTGAAGTTGTTTATCGGGTAAGGAAAAAATGGTAAGTTGTCTTTTGAAATTCTAAGCGATTCCATTAATCGACCGACACGTAACACTCGAATGGAGAGAGAAAACCACTTTATCGGGTGGGTAAACATCGCGCAAGATCTCCGTCCGATATCATTGTTAACCATTGGATCAAGTGTGTTTTGATTAATGGTGGAGGATCGCCGATTAGTTTTATTGATCGGGTGAACCAACATCTGTCAAATGGAAAGGTAAGATCAACGGCGGAGAGTTAGCGCAATAATGTTTGTGGAAAAGTGAACGCGATAAGGAATTAACCAAAAGTTTGAATTCCTTTTGATTCTGTGGCAATTGATGTTGGAAATACTGAGAAGGGGGGTGAATCAGTATTTCTTACTATTTTTTCTTTTTATCACCAAAACAAGTATATATGGAACACAAAAATAGATAGCTGAAATAAATGTTTTTATTAACACAAACAGTCCAATGAAATAGATACAATATATAAATAGTTGCAATCAGTTGCCAAACACCAACTTGGACTTTTGTGAGGCTCCAACCTCCAGAGCACCAACTCTGTTTTTCTAAGGCAATAGTTCTGCACTTAGAAGCATCAACTCCCAAGGATTCCAATCCTTTTAGTTCTGAGGCTCCAACCCTAACCTGGTATAAACTGTTTTGTTGTTGTTCTCTGCTCCCAAACCTGCTGAACTTTTGCTTCACTCTTGTTCTCTTGCTTTTGCTGCCTCTACCTGAACTTCGGCTTCCTCTCACTCTAATTATTCGCACCCACTTCCTTGTCTTTTCTTGTTTTTGTATTCTTGATGCCTCTGACTGGTCGTTTCCGCTTCCCACTGGCTCTTCAACTTCTTCAACGCTCGCTTCAGCTTCCTCTACGCTGGCTTGTCCTTTGGCCTCCCTCTTCTTCATTGCTTGGGCTTTTCAGTTTCCTCTGCACTGGCTTACCCTTCGGCTTCCTGGCTTTTCGGTTGCCGTGGCTTCCTCTGCCTCTTCGTGCTCACTGCTGCATGTTAAAAACTATAACAGAGCCCCTTTTTCTTTTAATGATAATAGGAATGCACAGCACTTTATTGTTTAACGGAGAGACTGTACCAATCAGGACGGACCCACATGCCACGTCCCAATCGCAATCGCAATCGGCTTTCGTTCAGGCCTCCTGAACTATCGGAACTGTTATCATAAGCCTTTTGGCCTAAATCACCCTGCGCAATACACTTATTCTTATACCACAAGTGGTATTTCGGAAGGGCCTTAAGCGGAAACTGGTACTCAATGGATGGCTTCCGATTCCACTCGACATGCGACACGTAGCAGCGGGAAGGAAGAGGATACCGCTTTTTCGGGCGAGTATTCCTCAAGCTATATGTCCACCCAAAATATATGTAGATCGTTGGATCTACAAAGGGATGATCAATGGTAGAGGGTCGGATGCTCGGGTAATGCAGGCCTGCCTTTTTATGGTCGGAAATGTAATACACAAGAACATATGAAAAAACGACCAAAACGCTAAATGGGCGGACTTAAAATTTATTTCGCCCACATTTATAACTTTATTGGGTCCACTGTGTATATCGCAATCGACGCTTTTAGGGATGCAAGGCCTTAAGCACTTGTGATGTGTCGGATGCAACATATACATTAAGCCAAACTATAATGTTGCTTCGGGTCCGCAACATATCACTTCGGGGTTTTCCTTTGTATTTCGGTTTTTACACCGAAACCCGTTAATACACACAAAAAACTTTACGCGCATAACTCAAACTTTATACAATCGGGTTTATAACACCCATCGAGTCCGCAATAATTGGCATTCATTGCTCTGATAGCTCTATTTGCTTCCTTCGATGGCTTTGTCTGCTCTTTGCTCCTCCGATAGCTCTGTTTACTCATCTGATGGCTTTGTCTGCTCCTCTTGGATCCTCTGATAGCTCTGTTTGCTCTGTTTGCTCCTCTGTCACTTTCCTCATCTGATTTCCTTTTGATGACTACAAATTCATCCTCATCAGACTCATCTTGCTTAGAGAAGAAGTTCTTCTTATTGGTCCCTTTCTTATTGTATACCCTTCTTTTAGAATTTCCTTCATCATCACTATCATGTTTATGAGGACATTTTGCAACATAATGACCTATTTTTCCACATTTGAAACAAATAAGAGGGTACTTACCTTTTAGCTTAGATCCTTTCTTCAGCTTTCGTACAAATTGAGCCAATTCGGATTCCACATTGGAGTCATCACTACATTCATTCCTTTCTTTCCCCTTCTTTGATTTTGAGGCCTTGAATGCTGCATCTTTGGAGCTTGGGCCACCTTTTCTCATCTCATAGGTAGTGGAGATTCCATGGAGTTCATCCATCTTGAGAGTATCTAGATCCTTTGCTTCTTTTATGGCGCTTATTTTGGAGTCAAATCTATCTAGAAGAGATCTTAAGACCTTTTGAACAATGGTACTTACTTCAATCTTTTCGTCCAATCCTTTATGAGAATTGACCACTTCAGCTTCTCGGAGGAAGTATGATGAAATATCTTCTTCATCTTCCATCTTCAGACTTTCAAATTGCCTTTTGTGAGTTTGAAGCTTTGCCTTCTTGACTTTAGAGTCTCCATCGTATAAGCCAACTAGCTTATCCCACATTTGTTTGGTAGAGCTATAATTCATGACTTTTGTGAACTCGGAATCAGTGATTCCACTAGTGATGGAGTTCAAGGCTTTTGCATTTGCAATGTAGGCTTTCCTCTCGTCTTGATCTATTGGAAGAGTGGTAGGAATTTGGTACTCATTTAGAACGAAATGCCAGACTTCAGGTCCAAGGGACATTAAGTATTAGGTCATTCTCTTTTTCCAAAAACCAATGTCGGTGTTGTCGAACAGAGGAGGTTTTCTTGATGCTTTGTGATTTATCATCATGACTACGAATCCTTCTTCAAGTTGTTAGGCTAATATGAAGAAGCTCGCTCTGATACCAATTGTTGGAAATACTGAGAGGGGGGGGGTGAATCAGTATTTCTTACTAATTTTTCTTTTTATCACCAAAACAAGTATATATGGAACACAGAAATAGATCGCTGGAATAAATGCTTTTACTAACACAAATAATCTAATGAAATAGATACAATATATAAATAGTTGCAATCAGTTGCCAAGCACCAACTTGGACTTTTGTGAGGCTCCAACCTCCAGAGCACCAACTCTATTTTGCTAAGGCAATAGTTTTGCACTTGGGAGCACCAACTCCCAAGGATTCCAATCCTTTTAGTTCTGCTCCAACCCCGTGGGCTCCAACCCTAACCTAGTATAAATTGTTTTGTTGTTGTTATCTACTCCCAAACTTGCTATGCTTCTACTTCACTCTTGTTCTCCTACTTCTGCTGCCTTTGCCTGAACTTCGGCTTCCTCTCCCTCTGACTATTCGCACCCACTTCCTTGTTTTTTCCTGTTTTTGTATTCTTGATGCCTCTGACTGTTCGTTTCCGCTTCCCACTAGCTCTTCAGCTTCTTCAATGCTCGCTTCAACTTCCTCTACGCTGGCTTGCCCTTTGGCTTCCCTCTTCTTCATTGCTTGGGCTTTTCGGTTTCCTTTGCGCTGGCTTACCCTTCAGCTTCCTGGCTTTTCGGTCGTTGTGGCTTCCTCTGCTTCTTCGTGCTCACACTGCGTTTTAAAAACTATAATAGAGCCCCTTTTTCTTTTAATGATAAAAGGCATACACAATACTTTATTGTTTAACGGAGAGACTGTACCAATCAGGACGGACCCACATGCCACATCCCAATCGCAATTGCAATCGACTTTCGTTCAGGCCTCCTGAACTATCGGAACTGTTATCATAAGCCTTTTGGCCTAAATCACCTCGCGCAATACAATTATTCTTATACCACAAGTGGTATTTCGGAAGGGCCTTAAGCAAGAACTGGTATTCAGCGGATGGCTTCCAATTCCACTCGGCAGGCGACACGTAGCAGCGGGAAGGAAGAGGATACCGCTTTTTTAGGCAGGTATCCTTGAGCTATAAGTCCACCCGAAATATATGTAGACCATTGGATCTACAAAGGGATGATCAACGGTGGAGGGTCGGATGCTCGAGTAATGCGGGCCCGCCTTTTTATGGTCACAAATGTAATACATGGGAACATATGGAAAAACGACCAAAACGCTAAATGGGCAGACTTCAAATTTATTTCGCCCACATTTATAACTTTATCAAGTCCACTGTGTATATCGCAATCGGCGCTTTTAGGGGTGCAAGGCCTTAAGCACTTGCGATGTGTCGGATGCGACATATACATTAAGCCAAACTATAATGTTGCTTCGGGTCCGCAACATATCGCTTTGGCGATTTTCCTTTCTATTTTGGTTTTTACACCAAAACCCGTTAATACACACAAAAACCTTTACGCGCAAAACTCAAACTTTATACAGTCGGGTTTATAACACCCATCGGGTCCGCCATCATTGGCATTCACTGCTCCGATAGATTTGTTTGCTTCCTCCGATGGCTCTGTCTGCTCTTTGCTCCTCTGATAGCTTGGTTTGCTCCTCTAATGGCTCTGTCTGCTCCTCTTGGCTCCTTCGATAGCTCTGTTTGCTCCTCTAACGGCTCTGTTTGCTCCTCTTGGCTCCTCGAATATTGCCAAATTGACATCAATGACAATCTATGTCAACAATTGAAAGGTTGTCATATTGCGGTTAAAATTAAGCAGTTCTGCTAATTTAGCAGAATAGCCAAGTTTGGAGATAGATGACTGATACTCCAAAGGAAATCCAAGAAAAAGTTGCACCTAAACTTGTAGAAATCGTTTTTGGATTTGAACGATCATCCATTACACCTACATCCAGACCACCATTTGTGGTATCAAAGCAACCTACTGACACTGAACGAGATCTCAAGGATCAGAAGAAGAATACAACATGGCTTTCAGAGTTGGAGGAAGAGGTGGTGGTCGAAGAAGAGGAAGACTTGTTGCAAACGCTAAAGTATTGGAATCCATGCAACAAATGCAAGCTAGATTGGAAGCAATGGAAATGGGAAGAGATGCAGATGCTGGAGATGTCAGTGAGCATGAAGTTGGAGCTGCAGAAGATGAGGAACCTGTAGAAGTCGCTCCTGAAATGAGATTCTCTAAGTCAATGTTGAGATTCACATCTAGACCCAGACTTGAGGTTTCAGTTTATACAGGAGGTTTAAACCCAGAGGAATTAATAGATTGGATTAATGACATGGATAAATTCTTTGATTATGAAGAAACGGAAGAAGAGAAGAGAGTGAAATTTGTTGTCACAAAATTGAAAGGACATGCAGCACTTTGGTGGGATGAAGTGCAAGCAGAAAGAAGAAGACTTGGCAAAACAACCAATTAAGAATTGGAACCGAATGGTGACAAAGTTGAGGGGTAAGTTTTTGCCAAGTGATTATCAACAGACATTATTTAGATAGATGCAGAATCTTAGAAAGAGGTCTTTGACAGTAAAGGAATACACAAAGGAATTTTACAAAGTGAGCATAAGAGCTGGACAAATTCAAGATACAGATGAGAAGGTTGTAAGATATGTGAATGGTCTTAGAATGGACATTCAAGATGAGATAAGTGTGTTGTCTCCTAAAACAGTAGAAAAAGTTTATTAGATGGTACTGAGAGCTGAAGAAAAACTCATGAGGAAGCAGTTTGCTAGAAGTAGAGGTACTTTCCAAGGAAAGGGAAGTCAAGGTGGTAGAGGAAGATCTACCGCACCTAGAGATGGAGCTAGCAGCAACTCAAGTCAGCATGCACCCACAAGAGGTGATGCAAGTGGCAGAGAGAGCTTTTCCAGAGGAAGAGAAGGCAAAGGTAGAGAAAGAGACATTAGATGTTACAGATGTAACAAGTTGGGACACAGAGCTTATGAGTGCCCAAAAAATATAGGAATGAATCAAAGGAATGCAATTGTTGCAAAAACTGAAGAGGAAACAACTAAGGTAATAGAAAAAGTGAATGTACCAGAGAAAGGGGAAACTTTGGTAGTCAACAAAATTTTGTTAAAACCAGCTAAGGAAATTGTTGAACCAGCACAGAGAAAAACCTTGTTCAGGACTGTGTGTAAGGTTCAAGGGAAGTGTTGTCGGATGATAATAGACAGTGGTAGTACAGATAATTTGGTCTCCACAGAAGTGGTGGAGAAGTTGAAATTGAAGACAAAGGAACATCCAACACCTTACAAGGTGTCATGGCTTCAAAAAGGACATTAGTTGGTAGTGAATGAGCAATGTGAAGTGGAGTTGTAGTTGGGTAAATACAGAGACAAAATTCTCTGTGATGTGATGCCTATGGATGTATGTCACATATTGTTGGGTAGACCTTGGCAGTATGACAGAGGAGCTATGCATGATGGAAAAAAGAACACATACAAATTTAGCAAAGATGGTGTCAATCATACATTGTTGCCAATGGAAGAAGAGGATACATCAAAGAACCCTGATCCAAAGACCCTTTTGATGAGTGGAAAGGAGTACTTGCAGTAGATGGAAGAAGATGAGGTAAGCTTTACATTGGTTTGCAAACCCAAGGTAATAATTACTTCCACTAAAATTTATGTTTTACCAATTTAAATTCAAGAGATGCTGAACAGTTACTGTGATATCATTATAGATGATTTGCCTAATGAGTTACCACCCATTAGAAAGATTAGCCATCGTATAGATTTGATTCCAGGAGCAAATCTACCAAATAAAGCAACTTATAGGATGACTCCCACAGAGAATGAAGAGATCAGGAAACAGGTTCAGGAACTGTTAGACAAGGCACTGATTAGAGAGAATTTGAGTCCTTGTGCAGTGCCAACAGTGTTGAGCCCAAAAAAAGATGGAGGTTGGAGAATGTGCATTGGTTCAAGAGCAATCAATAAGATAACAATCAGGTATAGATTTCCTTTACCTAGAATCGAAGATTTGATGGATTGTTTGAGTGGAGCTAGATATTTTACAAAGTTAGATTTAAAAAGTGGTTATTATCAAATCAGAATTAGAGAGGGAGATGAGTGGAAAACTGCTTTTAAGACCAATGAAGGATTGCATGAATAGATGGTAATGCCTTTTGGATTGTCAAATGCCCCTAGTACATTTATGAGGCTCATGAATGAAGTTTTCAGAGAACTTATTGGTAAATTCGTAATAATATATCTGGATGATATATTAGTTCACATCAGATCTAAGGAGGAGCATATGAGACATCTAAATTATGTCTTACAGAGGCTACAACAAGAGAAGTTACTGTTAAATTTAAAGAAATGTTCATTCATGAAGGAGGAGTTGGTGTATTTGGACTTTGTTGTTTCTGCTAAGGGGTTAAAGATGGATTCCGAGAAGATCAAAGCAATCATAGAGTGGCCTTCACCAAGAAGTGTTTTTGAAGTAAAAAGTTTTCATGGTCTTGCTAGTTTTTACAGGAAATTCATAAGGAATTTTAGTAAGATTAATGCTTCACTTATTGACACAATAAAGAAGGACAGACAACCATTTAAATGGATTGTTGAAGCAAAAAAGAACTTCCCGTTGTTGAAGAGAAAGATTACTGAGAAACCTATTTTGATTTTGCCTGATTTTAATAAACCTTTTCAAGTGAAGTGTGATGCTAGTGGAGAAGCCATTGGAATTGTTTTGAGTCAGGAGGACAAGCTTGTAGCTTATTTTAGTGAAAATCTAAATGAGTCAAAGAAGAAATATTCTTCTTATGACAAGGAATTTTATGCAGTTGTGCAGTCTTTGAAGAAGTGGAAACATTACTTGATGTCCAAGGAGTTCATACTGTATTTAGATAACCATGCATTACAGTACCTTATGCAACAGTCAAAGCTTAACCAAAAGCATGCAAAATGGGTAGAATACCTTCAAAGTTTTAATTTTGTGTTAAAACACATAACTAGTCAATCAAACAAAGTAGCAGATGCCTTAAGTAGAAAAAGCATTTTAGTTCAAGAAAGTCAAATTCAAGTGTTGGGTTTTGATTTTCTTAAAGAGTTATATGAGAAAGATCTAAATTTTAAAGAGGCATTTGAAGCTTGTGGAAATCATGTTTTGTTAGACAGAAGCAAGTGGTTGGATTGTTTCCTGCAAAAGGGACTGTTGTTTAAAAGAAATCAATTGTGCATACCAAATTGTTCTATGAGAGCAAATTTGATCAAGGAGAAACATAGTGGAGGACTTGGAGGACATTTTGGTGCAGACAAGACTTACGAGCAGTTGAACCGGTTTTATTTTTGGCCAGAGATGAGAGTTGAAGTGGAAAAGTATGTGAAAATTTGTAAAGTCTATCAGTATGCAAAGGGAAGGAGCCAAAACACAAGTTTGTATGCTCCATTACCTATTCCAAACAGGGCTTGGGGTATGGTAAGTATGGACTTTGTTTTGGGTTTACCAAAAACTCAAAGGGGAAATGATTCAATTTATGTTGTGGTTGCCAGATTTTCAAAAATGGCACATTTTATTCCATGTTATAAAACCAGTGATGGTACTCACATTGCTAATCTGTTTTTTAAGGAGATTGTAAGATTACATGGGTTACCTAAGAGCATTGTTTCAAACAAAGACACCAGATTTGTTGGACATTTCTGGAGGACATTGTGGAAAAAGCCTGTAACTAAACTGAGTTTCAGTTCTGCTTATCATCCTCAGACTGATGGACAGACTGAAGTTGTAAACAAAAGCTTGGGTTATCTTCTGAGAAGTCTTGCAGGTGAACATCCAAAACAGTGGGATCAAGTATTGGCATAGGCAGAATATGCTTATAATGATTCTCCTAATAGGAGTACAGGGCAGAGTCCATCTTATGGAATGCACCCAAGGGGAGTGTCTAAATTGAGAGACTTGAGAAAAGTTGAAATGAGAAGTGCTAAAGGAGAAGATTTTGCTACAAAAGTTCAAGCAATACATGAACAGGTAAAACAGCAATTACAGGACAGCAACATAAAATACAAGAGAAGAGCAGAGCGGATTTCAAGAAGAGAGAAGTTAATTTTGAGGTTGGAGATTTGGTTTTAGCACACCTGGGGAAAGAAAGATTTCCAAAAAGAGAGTATAACAAGCTAAAGTTTAAGAAAATTGGACCATGCAGAGTCTTGAGGAAATTTTCCGCAAATGCATATGAACTTGAATTACCCCCTAATATTGGAATATCTCCAATTTTCAATGTTGTTGATTTGTATATGTATGAAAGTGGAAATGCAGATGACACAGCAGAGGATCAAGAAGAACAAAAAATTGATTGGGTAAAACAGTTACCTATAGCAAAGGAATCAAAGCCAGAGAGGATTTTGGACAAGAAATTGTTGAAGAAGACAAGAGGACGGGAGTATTTTCAGTATTTGGTCAAATGGAAAGATCAACCAATTGCTGAAGCTACTTGGATGACAGATGCCATGCTACAAAAGTTGGGCAGTTCTATAGAAGAGCTCATGGACAGGAGCCCATGAAGAGTTTTGTCCTCGGGAGTCTGATGTAGGAGCATGAGGCTAGAAGACAAAAGGCTTTGAATTTATTCCAAAAATACAAAAAAAGTTACAAACAAAGAAGTGGGATCCTTTAGCTATCAATTTACAAAGTTTTCTAGATAGGATTTGAGCTAGGATTTAGGGATTGAATGAATTTATAATTAATTCAAGTTGTTTAGATTTCAGTTGAGAATCTCGAGGAGAATGTCAACCAGATTAGATATTGTCTAAGATTAGGCAAATCCGGTCCATTGATTAAGGATCTGATTGTTAGAATGAAATGGTATTTATGTAAGTTCTGAATGATTGTAAGGGGATTTTCACTGATTTGGCTTGATTAGGCCATGTAAGAATAAGTTACAGAAACTATATCTCTGTGTATTTGTGTATAACTGGTCAATCCCTAAGGCGTTATATTCCTTCGAAATATCTCTGAGTTCCGTTGATTTACAGTTTGACTTTTGAATTAGAGTATATAAAATCTGTATTGTATTGTATAATATTGTGTTTTCCATGTTTTGAATTAATTTGGTTATGTTCTAAAAAAACATCGGAGAATATGGTTTGAGACAATTAAATATAGCGGAGGTGTTAAGTTTGGCAGAACAGAGAAAATAAAACCTGACAAAATCGTGTTAACCAAAGGAGTCCAGAACCGTCCGATTTACAGATCTAATAGATGTAACGGTCATCGCGCACCAATAAGCTTGTGCGTTAGTCAAGTAAAAAAATCGGTTTTATCAGTGAAGATGTTTATCGGGTAAGGAAAAAATGGTAAGCTGTCGTTTGAAATTCTAAGCAATTCCGTTAATCAACCGACATGTAGCACTTGGGTGGAGAAAGAAAACCACTTTATCGGGTGGGTAAACATCGCACAAGATCTTCGTCTGATATCGTTGTTAACCGTTGGATCAAGTGTGCTTTGATTAACGGTGGAGGATCGTCAACTAGTTTTGTTGATCGGGTGGACCAATAACCGTCGGATGGAAAGGTAAGATCAACAGTGGAGAGTTAGCGCAATAATGTTTGTGGAAAAGCAGACGCTATAAGGAATTAACCAAAAGTTTTGAATTCCTTTTGATTTCGTGGCAATTGAAAGGTTGTCATATTGCAGTTAAAAATAAGCAGTTCTGCTAATTTAGCAGAATAGCCAAGTTTGGAGATAGATGACTGGTACTCCAAAGGAAATCCAAGAAGTTCCACCTGAACTTGCAGAAATCGTTTCTGGATTTAAACGATTATCCATTACACCTGCACCCAGACCACCAACATTTTCCGTGATTCTGTCATTTCTGTTCCATCTTGTGAAAACTCATTTTCGAATGTTTCTGCTTTCAACCATTCGCAGAACACGTGGAATGTCAAGTTTTCATTTGAATGCAAAGAAGACAAATTTGTCTTCCCTGATCCTCCCAATCTCTTATCTTAACTTTCTGGAAAAATAGAGGGTAAAATTTCTCATTTTCCATCATCCCCTCTTTATGATTCGTCAAATCATGAGGAAGCCCCTATTCGTGATCTTGGACTTCCTGATAGTGGCTATCGAAATCTTTTCATTCACTCGTCCGATCACGATTCTGATTCTTCCACTATCAATCTTTCTAAGCCATCGGCCTTTGATGATCCATCTTCTGATGAATTGGAATGTCCCCAAGTTGTCGAAGCACTTCAGCGCGAGCAAATGATTATGTCAGGTTCTCATAGCCTTGAGGTCAGTTTCACTTATGATCAGAAATGTGGAATCTTTACAAGCTCTTCATCACTCTGTTGTACATGTTGAAAATCAGTCTATCTTACTAGTTTCGCATCCTCCATTTGTATCACACAATCCTATCGCTCAATCATTGGAGGAGTCGTACATAGCAAGCACTGTTGCAAAGCGGAAATTTTCTTCTTTCTTCATGTTTGCTCCTTTTTCAAGTTCGAAAGTGTGTACATATTAGTCTTTGACTCGCAATGTGTTAGGACACCATGGTACATCCGTAGAGTGCCTTTCATGCACTTTTCATTTTTACTTTTCTACGAGTGCATTCAAACTTCGAACATTTGGTTTGTATTGACTTATCTTTCTTGCTTGTTGGTATGCTTGTATATCTTTCTTGACATTTATGCTCTCGCCTACATGGGCCAGCGAATGCACCGATGGCTACATTGGAAGTATCATTTTACGTGAGTTGGCCTATGTTCTGCTTAGGTTAGGAGTAGGAGTAGTTGCTTGCTTTTCTTGTTTGTTTCCTTGATTCTTTACTTTGTTTTGCATTCACTCCACTTCTTTACTTTGTTTGTTTGCTTTTGCAGCAGTAGGTTAGTTTTTGCTTGAAATCGTATTTGGCCTCTTAGACAACCAAGGTGAAATTCAAGAGGAACTTGTATGGCTATCAACACTTGGTTATCTGTCTATTCCCTTTCTTTATGTGAATCTTGCATTTCTTCTAGTTGATGATACCCTGATGGAAAATACGTTCCTTTCAGTGAGAGTCATGGTGAAATCATGATGCTTTCACTTTTAACTAGTATTGCCTACACTAATCGGCCTTCTATTTTTTGTTAGCCCCTGTCAACTAAGTCAAATAGAGCAAGGAGAGTAGGAAAACCTTAACAAGTATGTCAAAGGTATATATAAATATCCTTCTCTGAAAGGGACAACCTCTTTTGCTCTCAACAAGTCAGGATCCTTCTTTCGACTCATGAAATAAACAAGTGCTTATGCACAGTTCCTTGAAAAATGAAAAAAATGAAAAACTAAAATAAAGGGCGAAAGAAGAAAAAGGCTTCCTATGCAGAGAGGCGAAGCAAGTAACCCCATCGAGGTACTGTCCAGGCTCGTTGGCAACGAAGCAATGCTTGTGTTCCTCAAGTGACTTCGTCGAGGTACTGCCCAAGCCTACTGACAACAGAGCAACACCAAAGATGAAACTAAAACTCTGACAGTGTATTTTACGTGTGCATCTGTATACTCCTCATCCCCAATCGAAACAACTCAGTTTGACTTGGCTTGGTATGTGTGTTGTCGATGAAGAAAATGGTAGGGACAACATCTTTAACTCAAAATAAGTGAAGAAGCTATGATAATCAAAGGACTGAACAATACTTCTGCAAGAGTTAGACTCGCTTTGCATGAGCCAAGGACCATACAGAGAGTTGGAGTTATACTAGTGTGCCACCAATGTTGTAGCGGCTACAACCACCTTCCAAAAATTTTCCCATGCTTCGATTTTGAAGCTTGTTGATGCCTCGAAAATCGCTGCATCAACATCAGGGAAAACCACCCAGTGCGGACCTTAAAGGCAGCGCTTTTTCCATTTGGTATGGTGGCTCCGACAAGATATAATGGGACCAGTTTCCCAATGATTTGTAAATAGGATGGATAAGTGGTTGATTTTCTATTATCTAATGATAATGGATGGATGATTTATTCTACAATGCAAAATTATAAACAACTAATCTATCACGGGATATTGCCACTTTACTGCAGCTTTTGATGATCTTTATCTACAAATAGGCATATAGATGACTCCATTGATAAACAAAGACATTCATTTATATGATAATTACTTTGTTCAAGTAGTTGAACAAAGTAATCATTAAAACATTACTACACTATTCTTCATATATCATTGACATAAATATGATTGAAAGAATAACATTCCTTAAACATTCAATAGTGATAAGTCTAAAGATTGTTGTTAAAACACATACATATATCCAATGATAGCAAGATCGAATAAATGATAATTCATATAAAAGAATGGAGCAAAGACATAGATAATAGTACCATATGTAATTTGGATCCCTCCCGATATCAATCGCATTCAAATTCCGTCTTCTAACTTAGAAATACTCTCACAAAAAGCAGTAGTGCATATCTCATCAAAGTATTCTTCATTAAAATTTAGAATATAGACCCAATCCTCATAAAAAAATATATCAGATACACAATAGTGACTTCCTGATCCAAGTTTCATACAAAAATTAAGAACCCTTTCTAAAGACATGAAAGGGTCTATAAATACTATCTAAGCTAACTGATTATGAAATAAAAATGCTATTAGGTGGTATAACCAAATCATGAAAATCTCCTTGAAATAGGCCTGCTTGCAGTCGGTAGAATGATTCACTGTTTCGGCCGATCATCCTTTGGCTTGAGCTGGCAGATAGCAAGCATTGGTTGCAATTCTGGAGGGTGACTCACACGTGAATGCAGTTGGGTTGAATACGTAGCGTCATGAATTTAGGAAATCATGTAACCGATCGCATCGGTTAAGCATTTCAGTGTTGCCCTTTGACTATATGGTTTAACTAGGAAGAACCAAAAGGTGTCCCAACTTTGGATAGCTGCTATTAATCTCTCCTTCTGTTCTAAATCTTGTTTGCATGATTGTTCCAATGCTTTGGCTGATGGTAGTTTACCTGGAGTGCACTGTGAAATTAGATTAGACAGATAAAGAGTATCATTAATTAACTCAATCAAATTATCGGTTGCTGATCTACATCTTGAAATTTCCCTTTCTGCTTTCATCAATTGTGATTGCCATTCTAAGAAAAGAATTTCCTTGTGTGATTCTAGAATTTTAGGCAGATTTGCAGCTTGCCCTTCACTGGTTTCTTGCCAAGCAAGAAAGTTTGTTAATGTCTCATCGGCCTGTTCCAAATTCTGTCTTGCGTCAATTGATTTGTCAATCATTGATGAAGAAATCTCACAGAGGGGCTCAGCAAGGGAAATATTATGACAGTAAATTTAACTGTTTAATCAATCCCTTATTGATCTGGAGAGCTTCGGACCTGATCTCTGCTGGTTGAGGAAAACTCTTGAACTTTTCTATTTGTTGTGATAGTTGAGCGATTTGCTCATCTTTTGTTTTGCTTATTTGTTCATTAATTGTCTTTAGCTTGGCCAATACAAAGGATAACTCCTTTTGTTTCTGTACTAGTATTTGGTCTATCCTCTGCTTCTCCTTGAGCAATTGCTCATTTAGTTGGTTGTTTACTTGTTGTTGTGCTGCTAACTGTTGTTCTAATTACTCTATTCTCTGTCGTCTTTCGGATACCTGTGCCTACAATTAAACAATTGTCTGATCTTTTTCCTTGAGTAAATTGCTAACTTCTAATGCTTTATCCATAGTGGCTGCCGAGTAAACCCCGGCATATTGAGAGAGTTTTGTGAGGTCTTCAGAGGGATTGAATTCTTCTTTCCATACCACATTAGCCATCTCTGTTTGTGCAGGTAAAAGGGAAGATTGATCAATCCTTCTCTTTTTCCTTTGTCTTTTTACTACAGCCCTATGCTTAGGGCTGTAGAAGACATCTAAAGGTGGTATTTCTTCTATATGCAAAACAATTTCATCTGATAGATCTTTAGGAATTATCTCCACATCTTCACTTATGGGTAGGCCGCTGGTTCCTTTTGTTGTTGTCATGTGACCAATTGTCACTTCGAGCGTGCTAAAACCCTGTGAATTCTCAGGATTGCTTATAATGGAATCGAACTGTTGCCATTCTTTAAAGAGCTCAGGATCAATCCGAGTATCTATATCTATGTGTTCACTACCTTTTCCCTGTTCTTTCTCCTGTTCTAGTGCTTTACCTTTCTCAAGAATTTTTTCCACAGTAGGAGATTTGTCAACAGTTTGTTGTTCAGGCTCGCTTGACTGGATTGTTGGGGTGGTGGCTAATAAGTCTAGAGGCAGAGTTTGCAACCTCTATTCTCTAAGTCTATTAAACACTTACAGCCTTTCATCTTGATACTTGATCCTGGCCAATGTTTTTACCTGAAATAATGATTCTGCTGAGAAAAATAGGTCATCAAAGTCATCCTTTTCATGATCAAACTTTGCAAGTTTGGCTTGTTCAAGAACATTATAGGCAACTTTTCTTGGATCATATTGTCTGTTCGGAATTGTTGCGAGATTGAGGATTTTTATTTTTTATGTCTCCTTTTCTGCATGTTTGTAATCATGGAGAGTGAAAACATCGCATCTTAAAGGAAATGTAGGCCATCCCTGTTTCTTGGAATTTCTAAGGGTTTTGGATGTCCCTTCTATTGTTATCTGGTAGGCCAATTCCCAAGCTAATAGCTTATCGAGCACATACAGGGGAAGGACATGGGGTTTTGTAAGGCTACCAAAAAGCCTTATATAAGTGAATTTGTCCTCTCTGAACCAATTAGCTACTGCAGTCAAGTCGATCCCTGCTTCTTCGGAAATCCTAGGGACAGGCTTATCAAAAATAGCATAGTAGATAGGCAACATAAAACCATTGCAAATTTTGTACAAATGATCTTTGTAGTGAGCCTTCCATAACATTTGATAATAAATATGGATTGGCTTAGGGTTTTGGGGAGTCCATCTCCATCCGAGTACTGGATATTCAGAGTTAAAACAAAGAGTATCCATAATATAAGCACTGTAATAAAAAGGGGGAATGGTCCTGGTAGTTTTACGTGTATTTGATCTGAATTCGAGAATTGTTGTGGCTAATTTGTCGGACAAAATGTTTGCCCAATCCATCACATAACTATTGATTGCTGCCTCCATTAGAAAGACCATTTCAATGGTGAACTTAGCAGAGTCATGTATTCCCCACATTCTACACATCATAGCCCCGGCATAACAGTAAGGAGAAGCAAATGAGTCCACAGAGTACTTACCTGATGATTCGTGTTTGTGCTTCTTGGGATTATGTCTCCACTGCTTAATTGGGGTCGATTCTGACTCGTTTTCATTTGCAAATTTTTCAAGGAAGGCTTTGTTGTACCGCTTTTCAGGCTCAGGTAAGTGATACATTTTCCTTAGATCATCAAGCTGGAACGAGCCAAATATCCTCCCGTCAACTGTGAAAAATGTTCTGTTTGAAACTGGAATTTCCTCTACCACCCATCTCACTACGTCAGTGTATGGGAGGATTTTTTCTCGTGCTACTATTCTGTGCAAATATGAACAAGCTAAATCTTTGAGGGATGCTTCTGATTTGTTACTTGAGTCAGTTGTGGCTTTTTCTGATATTTCCTCAGGCTCCTCTACTTCTATTAGATTGTAGATGCTCTCCCATCTAGTATTTCCAAGACCGAGGCACGTAGTATCTGAGATTAACCCCTTTTTGCTTGGTCTGGATCCTTGGCTGGCTGCACTACTGCTGTAGGAGCCGTTGCTGCAGATTTCTTTGATTTCTTTCCCATTTGTTTCAAATTTCTGATTTCAGCGGAGTTCTGCCCAAGCGATTGGAAAAACCGTGATACAGAGAAACGCTACTATAGATTAATATGATAATGGAAAAGAGTTACGTCGATCAACAGGTGATAATAGATTATAGTAAGATTGTCGTGGATAAAATCTAAAGAAAAAATCTACCCTTAACTACTTCATTGATTAGCCGGTTAACCCGTCAATCATGGTAAAGGAGGTTTTAAATGTCCATCATTTCATTTATATGCCGAATGATTCATTCAAACATGGCTTAGATTTCTCTAATGGATAATCAATGATAATTCGCAAATCGGCGATCGGTAACGTGAAAGGAAAGGCTTTAATGTTTGTTTTAAATATCTCCGATCACTGGAAGGTGATGCAATGCATGCAAACCTTTTAAATATGTTCTCAAGATATGCGCCTCATTAATGTATCGCAATCGGGGAATGGATTCGGGTTTTATTACTATGTCAATGCGATTTCGCCGATCGCCGATTGCGATATGCTTCATCACATCGGAGGATTCGAGTCTGCCTTCCATCATGTGTTGACTTGTTATAGCCGATTGCCAATGGCGATGCGCTTTATCGCATCGGAGAAATTGAGAGGCTCTATTACATTGCTACTTTGGCATTTACCTTTTCCGATATCCGATTGCAATATGCTTTTCGGATCGGAGAGAATGAATGTATCCTTGGGCATGCTTCCTTTGTTATTGCAATATGCGATCTTGCGATTGCTTTATCGCAATAACAAAGAATTTTATAATATTTTAAAGCCACACTTTATTTCTATTCAAAAGGCTTTTAAAATTTTTCATTTACAATAAGCCTTTTGATAAGGGTTTTTCTTATGATGGGTTAGTACCAATTTATTTACACATCTAGGTTTATTTTAAAAGGGACCCATTTCATATTATGATTTTGTATAAAAAATTTATGAAATGGGGGGTTGTTGTATAGCATAACAATTGGCGATTCACTAGGAGAAACAGTGAACTCTGAGAAAGTAATATAATACTTAAACTTTCTTAATCTGAAAATCTTAACTGATAGAGAAAATCTAATATAACTAGATAATCATAGATTTTGAAAGTAATGTTAACTATTTTTGTTATTTTCTTCTTTTCTTAAAATTAAATACATTCTAAGCTTTAAATAGACCTTAATTGGTTGATAATGATAAAACAAAAGACTTTCCCAACTTAGCTTTTATAATGACTCCTTTGTCATAGATAGCGCCTCTGTTGCCAGCAAACGTTTACAGTCTCGACAGGGTTACCTTTTAACCATTTGACCATTCATTATTCCATTCATTTCAGAGTATAATTAAAAAAGAATGAATCCAAAAGATATGTTTCCATATTTTTTGTATTACTTTTTTTCTTTTCCCTTATTTTGTAAGATAAAAAGCCATTGTCCTGGTTTGGTGGCCAGTTGTTCACAATGCCATTCACTGGTTGTAATCTAACTGAACAAGCTGGCTCGTGATGAGACCCCTTGTCTTATAATTATAAGCCATTACCCTGTTTTGGTATGCAGTATTGGTAATGTCAGTTGTACTATTCCCCTATGATCATGGTAAGCAGGCTTGTAGTAAGACCTCTTATATTTTATATAAAATATATTTTAGAATTACACTCTGAGTAATTATAAACTTTGATGGATGGGATGAACAATTTTCTCCTTAGGAGAATATGGATGACAGGGTGAGAGTTGAAGATGCTAAGATTGAATCAGTTTCTGTTTTGTATTGATAGCCATTTTCAAGCTTTTAAAACTTTAAAATGATTTACAGTATTTCTAAGTTTTGAGAAGTTTTCACAAAAATAAAATGGGGTTTTCAGAATCTAATTATACCTAACTTCCTAGAATTTTCTTTTTCCTTTAAGGCTTCCATTTCTTAAAAGTAAATATCAAAACTATTTTCTTTTGAGTAAATTTTTCCAATATAGCAAAGATCAATGGGAGGCTTTTCACAACTTTATTTTCCTAGGTTTTTAAACAAAATAAGTTATTCACATAAATTATGTTGAAAATTGAATATTTACAAAGGGAGAAAGGGTTACCTCCTCAATTGAAGAAATTTTTCAAGATAAGGCCATTGACAGGAAGAGAATCTCTCTTTCCTGATAGATCTTGCAATATAAATGTAAAAAGACCTATCTTCTCGCTGATTTGGAATGGTCCAAGCCACATTTTCTGGAACTTGGTATGTTTTCCTTTATCCTCATGGGCTTTGTCCCACTTCAAAACTAGATCACCAACTTGTAAATGTTTTGAGCCAGTTGAAGTTGCATCGAAAGATAACTTAATAATTCGTTGATGTTTTGCATGTATGATTCGGGCTTTCTCCCTTTCTTCTTCTAATTTCAGGATCTGATCATGTCTTAGTTGAATAGAAGATGAAGGACTTTCTTCAATAAACTACACTAAAGCTAGTGATGGAAGTACTAAGTTTGTTGGTATAACAGCTTCCTTTCCATACACTAGATTAAATGGAGAAGTGCCTATGGAGGCCTTTTGTGTTATTCAGTCAGCCCATAGTGTAAATATCAAAGATCTATGCAAGTTTTTATGATTCTGCTCGATAATTCTCTTAATAATTGTGATAAGATTTTTATTGGTGGATTCTGCTAAACCATTACCTTGAGGGTAATAGTTCCAAGAAAACTTCAATTTAAATCCCTTTTTGATAGCAAACTCAAATATAGAATTTCCAGAGAAATAAGATGCATTATCAAAAATAAGAGCGTTTGGGACACCAAACCTGGTAATAATGAATTGATCTATGAATTCAATGATTGCCTCAGAGTTTGCTGTCTTCAAAGGAATTGCTTCAACCCACTTAGTAAAGTAATCAGTCGTTGTAAGGATATACCTATGCTGTTTGGATAAATGTGGAGTGATTTCTCTAATGATGTCCAATCCCCATTGTTCAAAAGGTTGTTCAATGTTGACTGGTTGCAAAGGGAAAGCGGGCTTCCTTTGTCTTCCACTAGTGGTTTGGCAACTTTGGCATTTCCTTACATATTCATGAGTATCTTTGAACAAGGTGGGCCAGTAATACCCACCATGAATGATTTTGTGAGTTGTTGTATCAGCTCCAAAATGTCCTCCTGCTGGTCCGTCATGTAGCTCCTGCAAGACCTTTTGCGCTTCAAGTTTTTCTAAGCATCTTAACAAAATTTAATCATAATCTCATCTAAATAATACATCATCTACAATTATGAAGTTTTTTGCTTTCAATCTTATGGCACGTTTGTTTTTATAGGAAAGATTAGAAGGAGCATATCCATTTTCAAATACAAAATCAGATCTGCGTATTGAGATTCAAGGTCAGTGATACTTATCCGATTGATTTCTTCAGTATCTTTTGTACCTTTGGGTTCCTGAATATTGGATGCTCCTGCTAACAACCTACAAAAACCTTGGTCTTTGACAATCTTTACTGGTTTAATTTCCAAGTCATATTCTTGTAATGTTGTAACCCAATTTGCTCTTTTTTCTCATAATTCCCTTTGAACTAGTAATTGTCTTACTGCCGAAAAAGGGACTATAACTTTTGTGTGAGCTTTTAAGAGAAAGGGTCTGCAGTGTTTAACGGCTTTGTACACAACAAATGCTTGCTTTTCAACGTCTGAGTAATTAAGTTTAGCACCTTGAAGGTTTGAGCTATAAAATGAGAATGGTGCTTCCAAGTTTTGATCGTTAATTTGTGTCAGCACTGCTGCATGAAATGAATCAGATGCAAGGGTATATAACATGAAATGATTCGAAAAATTAGAAGTGCTTAAAGCAGAGGCATTTATGATTGATTGTTTGATGGAATCAAATGCCTCTTTTGCTACAGGGCCCCCTTTAAACACTGAATTTTTTTTTATCATGGTTTGTAATGGCAAAACAATCTGAGAGAAATCTGGAACAAATCTTTTTACAAAGTTAATTTGACCTAAAAATGATTGCATGGATTTTTTATTGTGAGGGAATGGAATATCATAAATCTCTTTGATTCTATCTGGATCAATATAAATGCCATTCTTTGAAACAATGAAGCCCAAAAGCTTACCTTGATTAAAAGCAAAAAAAGACTTCTTTGGATTGAGTGAGATACCATACCTTTTGCAGCGTTCAAAGATTTGTTTCAAATCACGTAAATGATTTGATCTTTTCTTGGAGAATACAGTAATATCATCTAAATAGACAACTACTGATTTATTGATCAATCCTTTGAATGCTATGTCTATCGCTCTTTGGAATGTAGCTCCAACATTAATAAGTCCAAAAGGCATTTTTTGGTAGGCATAATTTCCCCACTTGGTTTTAAAAGTAGTTTTGAGTTTGTCATCAAGGTGTACCAAAATTTGGTTATACCCTGAAAAACCATCTAAAAAGGACATTAATTCAAAACCAACTACTGAATGGAGTGTCTGCTCCATGGTAGATAAAGGGAAGTTATCCTTTTGGCTTGCTTTGTTAAGATTTCTGAAATCGATACAAATTCTAATGTCGCCATTTTTCTTCCTCACTGGTACCATATTGGACACCCAGTTTGAATGCCTAACAGGAAAGATTATCTTAGCTTTCAAGAGTTTGTTTAATTCAGCTTTTATTTGACTCTCTAAGTTAGGATGAATCTTCCTTAACCTCTGTTGTACTGGTTTTTGTTCAAATAGCATTGAAATAGTATGCTAAATGATGGATGTATAGTATGTTTTCAAATCATCATATTTCCAAGCGAACACATTTTTATATTTATGTGATAATTTAATGAATGCAATTCTTTCTTTTGACGAGAGTCCTAATCCCAAATTGATGTTTTGTAGATTGTCCTTAGTACCAAGGTTTATCAATTCAAATCTCAAAGTAGAACTTTGGAGTTTTGAATTAGTAACCTATTTAAACCTGTCTTTGATGTCATAAAGATCTTCAAGCTTGACCACTGGTTTAAGTATTGAGTTTTCTTCAAGCTTTTCCTTCATTTGAAGATCATGGTCGCTTTCATCAATAATTTGATCATAATAGGACTTGTCAGAAGTTAAGAAATTTAAAATGTCTCCATCGTGATTAAACACTCGCCAATTAGTGACATTATCAGGAATTGATGGTCTAAAAATTAACTCTATTGAGAATCTGTCTGGGCTGTAATCTTCAGATGGAAGGAGCTTGGAAGCAACATTAGCTAGTAAATCTGCTACTGCATTTTGTGATCTAGGGATGGGAGAAATATTGAATGCTAAAAATTGAGATATAAGGTCCTGTACCAAAGACTGATAGTGTTTAAGGTGACTAGAAAAGCAATGAATTGTATTCCTAACTTGTTTTATAACAATTTCTGAATCATCGAACACTTTCAAATATTGAAGTTTAAGACCAATTGCTTTGCAGAGTCCTTGAATTAAGGCTTCATATTCAGCTGTATTGTCTGTGCATTCAAATTCCAATCTGCATGATAACATGGTCTTTTCTCCCTCAGGACTAACTAAAATACATCCTGCTCCTGCACCTTCACTAGATTTAGACCCATCAAAATATAAAGACCAAAACAAAGATTTATCTACAGTTTTATTTACAGTTTCCTCAGCAATTTTAGCACATCTTGATGTATCTGTTTGTGAAAAAATTTCGATTTGAGATGTGAAATTATAACTGAGAAAGGTGATGGTTGGGCGGCAAAGTTGCCAAAGAATGATTCATATGAGTAATTCCCCAAAATATTTTTATTGAATGATATTGGTTGATTTTCTTGTTTGAATTCAGTAACAGTATGGGTCATGTGTTTCTCCCGATCAATCTTGATCTGATTTGGCTTTCCTTTATAAAGCAACCACATATGAGACCAATCGGTGGAAATATAACTATGAAGTTTCTCAGACCAATCTCTACTCAAAATCAAGCCATAGAATTCAAGTATATCAGGGATTAAAATATCAATTCTCTGAACCACTCTTGGATCAGCTGATAACCTAATAGTAACTGAGTTGATTTCATTAAAAAACCTGGACCTTAGTTCTATCCAACTGGACAATATGAATTGCAGACTTTTGGGGTTCGATGTTCAGTTTAGAACAAACTGAAGCTTGCATTATATTAGAGGAAGCCCCTGAGTCAATCAAACAGTTGTGTAGATTTGTATTATAGATCTCGTAGGCTAAGAGAAAAGGAGAGTATGGGAATTGGATCTATCCACGATTAAAACAGCATCAATAGCTTCTACTCTACCAGGAGGTGGTTTACTTGTCGCAATAGTAGCTTTGGACAATACAGCATTGGGAAGAGGAGAAGAAGGTACAGCATCTAACTCCTTAAGCAGCAGCTTTTGTTGATGTTTGAGTTTACTAAGCTCAAACATAGTGATATTTTCCTTTGTTTTCTTCATGTCTTCAATAATGTTGTAGTCCATAGAATCTGTAACTACTAATGTTTTAGATGTTGGAGGTGGATTTGAAGCTGATGGCTGATTTTGGGATGGTATCGCTATAGATCTCTTTGTGGGAACCTTTTCTTTGGTAGCAATAGTACCTGCATTCCTTTTCTTCTGAGTTATTTGAACAGGTTCAAGAGTACCCTTACTCCTGGTAGTTACAGGGAAAGCTTCCTATTCATTTTTTGTATTGGAATTAGGCAAAATAAAGTCCCACATCCCATGACATCTATAGTCTCTTCTTCTTCAAGTTCTTCAGATGATAAAACTATTTCTTCCTCTTCGGGATTTGAGTCTACATTGGATATAGCATTTGGTGGTTTTGATTCAGGTTTTTTAAAATTTCTAAATGGCCTTTTTGTTGAAGTCTCAGCTACTTGCTTCTTGATTTCTACCATTTCGTTTAACATAGTCTTGGGAAATTTTTGGAGACCCTCCATATCATATGGGTCTTTAGGCATTTTCTTCTTTAAATCATCTTTGAAAGAAACTTTTTTGGATTTTCTATCTTCAAGAGAAGCCTCCTTTTCTAAAGCAATAATGCGTTTTTCTACAGCAAGTGCTTCTTTCATGTTTTCAGCTAGAGTTGGTTTTGCAGCTCTATCTACAAAAATAGCTATATTTAAAGGTAAAGTTGTTATGTACCATTCGCTTCTGATTTGCTCGCTAGGTTTAAAGGCAGTTGGAATCTTATTCAAGAGTTTATTAAACCGTGAATTGAACTCCTTTATAGGTTCTTTAGATTCTATCCTAAGATTCGAGAGATCATTGATTAACGTTGCTAGAGATCTATCATCACCATATTTAGTCAAAAATTGTTCTTGAAAAATGTCCCAACTTGTAATGGATCCCGAGGACAAGGAAAATACCAAGACCCAGCTGATCCTTGTAAGGTATAAGGGAAAAGCCTAACAACATCTACCTCTGTCACTCCTTTTAAGTTAACTACCAACATGAAGTTGTTAACATGTTCATTAGCTTGTATTCCTGCATCTAGATTAAATTTCGACAACCATTTTTCAGGGATGTAATGGTGCAAACATCGTGATTGCACTAGGATTATTCCATGGATTCTGAGTCATTGAAGAACTAATACTAGATGAGATCGCTGATGAAGCTCCAGATCGTTGGAAAGAAGAAGATATGGAAGTTTGAGGTGGTTGAGATGTTGAAGTTCCTGATCCCTGTTGAACAACAATGTGTAATGGAGGAGTGGGTGGTTGACTTCGCACTGGAGAAGATGAAATGGAGGATGATGATGAGATAGTCTCACTATGAGATCCTGCAGTTGTTTTTCTTGCCCTTTTCCTTTTAGGTAAAAGCAACTCGGTAGGTTCAATACCAAGCTTCCAACTCTGAAGTCTGGTGAGGTGGTGAGGTGGAATGAATTGCAAAGTCTCACTGCCTTGAGATATCTCAGATTTCTGTGGTGATATTGAAAAGCCTTGAAGTTTATGGATAAGAGACTGAACTTCAGGAGACTCTGGAGTTAATTGTTCTGGGATATGTTGGGGTTGAGCAGTGGTAGTTGTCTCCTCTTCTTCTCGTTTGAAGGCTGAAGTTCCAGCATGCAAAAGAGAGGTCGGAGGTGAGGTGGAGGGAGATTTACTCTCAGAATGGGTTGTAGGTTTGGGTTTGCTCGCCATTCACAGTTCATGCCCTCCTAGCGCCAAAAATGTTGATGCCTCAAAAATCGCTGCATCAACATCCGGGAAAACCACCTGGTCCGAACCTTAAAAGCAACTCCTTTTCCGTTTGGTATAGTGGTTCCGACTGGATATAATGGAACCAATTTCCCAATGATTTGTAAATAGGATGGATAAGTAGTTGATTTTCTATTATCTAATGATAATGGATGGATGATTTATTCTACAATGCAAAATTATAAACAACTAATCTATCCCGGGATATTGCCACTTTAGTGCAACTTTTGATGATCTTTATCTACAAATAGGCATATAGATGACTCCATTGATAAAAAAAAAAACATTCATTTATATGATAATTACTTTGTTCAAGTAATTGAACAAAGTAATCATTAAAACATTATTACACTATTCTTCATATATCATTGACATAAATATGATTGAAAGAATAACATTCCTTAAACATTCAATAGTGATAAGTATAAAGATTGCTCTTAAAACACATACATATATCCAATGATAGCAAAATTGAATAAATGTTGATTCATATAAAATAATGGCGCAAAGACATAGATAATAGTACCATATGTAATTTAGATCCCTCCCGATATCAATCGCATTCAGATTCCATCTTCTAACTTAGAAATACTTTCCCAAAAAACAATAGTGCATATCTCATCAAAGTATTCTTCATTAAAATTCAGAATATAGGCCCAGTCTTCATAAAAAAATATATCAGAAGCACAATAGTGTGACTTCTTGATCCAAGTTTTATACAAAAATTAAGGACCCTTTCTAAAGACATGAAAGGGTCTATAAATACTATCTAAGCTAACTGATTATGAAATAAAAATGCTATTAGGTGGTATAACCAAATCATGAAAATCTTCTTGAAATAGGCTTGCTTGCAGTCGGTAGAATGATTCACTGTTTCAGTCGATCATCCTTTGGCTTGAGCTGGTAGATAGCAAGCATTGGTTGCAATTCTGGAGGGTGACTCAAACGTGAATGCAGTTGGACTGAATACATAGCATCATGAATTTCGGAAATCATGTAACCGATCGCATCGGTTAAGCATTTCAGTGCTGCCCTTTGACTATATGGTTTAACTAGCAAGAACCAAAAGGTGTCCCAAGTTAAACTTTGGATGCCTGCTATTAATCTCTCCTTCTGTTCTAAACCCTGTTTCCATGATTGTTCCAATGATTTGGCTAATGGTAGTTTACCTAGAGTGCACTGTGAAATTAGATTAGACAGATAAAAAGTATCATTAATTAACTCAATCAAATTACCGGTTGTCGATCTACATCTTGAAGTTTCCCTTTCTGCTTTCATCAATTGTGATTGCCATTCTAAGAAAAGAATTTCATTGTGTGATTCTAGAATTTTAGGCAGATTTGCAGCTTGCCCTTCACTGGTTTCTTGCCAGGCAAGAAAGTTTGTTAATGTCTCATCGGCCTATTCCAAATTCTGTCTTGTGTCAATTGATTTGTCAATCATTGATGAAGAAATCTCACAAAGGGGCTCAGCAGGGGAAATATTATGACATAGTAAATTTAACTGTTTAATCAATGCCTTATTGATCTGGAGAGCTTCGGACCTAAACTCTACTGGTTGAAGAAAACTCTTGAACTTTTCTATTTGTTGTGATAGTTGAGCGATTTGCTCATCTTTTGTTTTGCTCATTTGTTCATTCATTGTCTTTAGCTTGGCCAATGCTAAGGATAACTCCTTTTGTTTGTGTACTACACTTTGGTCTATCCTCTGCTTCTCCTTGAGCAATTGCTCATTTAGTTGGTTGTTTACTTGCTGTTGTGCTGCTAATTGTTGTTCTAATTGCTCTATTCTCTGTTGTCTTTCGGATACATATGCCTCCAATGAAACAATTGTCTGGTCTTTTTCCTTGAGTAAATTGCTCACTTCTGATGCTTTATCCATAGTGGCTGCCGAGTAAGCCCCGACATAATGAGAGAGTTTTGTGAGGTCTTCAGAAGGATTGAATTCTTCTTTCCATACAACATTAGCCATCTCTGTTTGTGCAGGTAAAAGGTAAGATTGATCAACCCTTCTCTTTTTCCTTTGTCTTTTTACTACAGCCCTATGCTTAGGGCTGTAGAAGACATCTAAAGGTGATATTTCTTCTATATGCAAAACGATTTCATCCGATGGATCTTTAGGAATTATCTCCACATCTTGACTTATGCGTAGGCCGTTGGTTCCTTCAGTTGGAACCGTATTTGTTGCTGTCTTGTGACCAATTGTCACTTCGGGTGCGCTAAAACCCAATGAATTCTCAGGATTGCTTATAATGGAATCGAACTGCTGCCATTCTTTAAAGAGCTTAGGATCAATCCGAGTATCTATATCTTTGTTTTCACTACCTTTTCCCTATTCTTTCTTCTGTTCTAGCGCTTTACCTTTCTCAAGAAGTTTTTCCACGGCAGGAGATTTGTCAACAGTTTGTTGTTCAGGCTCGCTTGACTAGATTGCTGGGGTGGTGGCTAATAAGTCTAGAGGCAGAGTTTGCAACCTCTGTTCTCTAAGTCTATTAAACACTTCCAGCCCTTCATCTTGATACTTGATCCTGGCCAATGTTTTTCCCTAAAATAATGATTCTACTGAGAAAAATAGGTCATCAAAGTCATCCTTTTCATGATCAAACTTTGCAAGTTTGGCTTGTTCAAGAACTTTATAGGCAACTTTTCTTGGATCATATTGTCTGTTGGGAATTGTTGCGAGATTGAGCATTTTTATTTTCTGTCTCCTTTTCTGCATGTTTGTAATCATGGAGAGTGAAAACACCGCATCTTAAAGGAAATGTAGGCCATCCCTGTTTCTTGGAATTTCTAAGGGTTTTGGATGTCCCTTCTATTGTTATCTGGTAGGCTAATTCCCGAGCTAATAGCTTATCGAGCACATACAGGGGAAGGACATGGGGTTTTGTAAGGCTACCAAAAAGCCTTATATAAGTGAATTTGTCCTCTCTGAACCAATTAGCTACTGCAATCAAGTCGATCCCTGCTTCTTCGAAAATCCAGGGGGGCAGGCTTATCAAAAATAGCAAAGTAGACAGGCAAAATAAAACCATTGCAAATTTTGTACAAACGATCTTTGTAGTGAGCCTTCCATAACATTTGATGATAAATATGGCTTGGCTTAGGGTCTTGGGGAGTTCATCTCCATTCGAATACCGGATATTCAGAGTTAAAACAAAGAGTATTCATAATATAAGCACTATAATAAAAAGGGGGAATGGTCCTGGTAGTTTTACGTGAATTTGAACTGAATTCGAGAATTATTGTGGCTAATTTGTTGGACAAAATGTTTGGCCAATCCATCACATAACTATTGACTATTACCTCCATTAGAGGGACCATTTCAATGGTGAACTTAGCAGAGTCATGCATTCCCCACATTCTACACATCATAGCCCTGGCATAACAATAAGGAGAAGCCAATGAGTCCACAGAGTACTTACCTGATGATTCGTGTTTGTGCTTCTTGGGATTATGTCTCCACTGCTTAATCGGGGCCGATTCTAACTCGTTTTCATTTGTAAATTTTTCAAAGAAGGCTTTGTTGTATTGCTTTTCAGACTCAGGTAAGTGATACATTTTCCTTAGATCATCAGGTTGGAACGAGCCAAATATCCTCCCGTCAACTGTGCAAAATGTTCTGTTTGAAACTGGAATTTCCTCTACCACCCATCTCACTACGTCAGTATATGGGAGGATTTTTTCTCGTGCTGCTATTCTGTGCAAATATGAACAAGCTAAATCTTTGAGGGATGCTTCCGATTTGTTACTTGAGTCAGCTGTGGCTTCTTCTGATATTTCCTCAGGCTCTTCTGCTTCTATTAGATTGTAGATGCTCTCCCAACTAGTATTTCCAAGACCGAGGCACGTAGTGTCTGAGCTTAACCCCTTTTTGCTTGGTTCGGGATCCTTGGCTGGCTGCATTGCTGCTGTAGGAGCCGCTGCAGCAGGTTTCTTTGATCTTTCTCATTTGTTTCAAATTTCTGATTTCAGCGGAGTTCTACACAAGCGATTGGAAAAACCGTGATACAAAGAAACGCTACTATAGATTAATATGATAATGGAAAAGAGTTATGTCGATCAGCAGGTGATAATAGATTATAGTAAGATTGTCGTGGATAAAATCTAAAGAAAAGATCTACCCTTAACTACTTCATTGATTAGCCGTTTAACCTGTCAATCATGGTAAAGGAGGTTTTAGATGTCCATCATGTCATTTATATGCTGAATGATTCATTCAAATGTGGCTTAGATTTCTCTGATGGATAATCAGTGATAATTCGCAAATCGGCAATCGGTAACGTGAAAGTAAAGGCTTTAATGTTTGTTTTAAACATCTCCGATCACTGAAAGGTGATACAATGCATGCAAACCTTTTAAATATGTTCTCGAGATATGTGCCTCACTAACGTATCGCAATCAGGGAATGGATTCGAGTTTTATTACTGTGTCAATGTGATTTCGCCGATCACCGATTGCGATATGCTTTATCACATCGGAGGATACGAGTCTACCTTCCATCATGTGTTGACTTGTTATAGCCGCTTGCCGATGGCGATGCGCTTTATCGCATTGGAGAAATTGAGAGGCTCTGTTACATTGCTGCTTTGGCATTTACCTTTTCCGATATCCGATTGCGATATGCTTTTCGGATCAGAGAGAATGAATTTATCCTTGGGCATGTTTCCTTTGTTATTGCGATATGCCATCTTGTGATCGCTTTATCGCAATAACGAAGAATTTTATAATATTTTAAAGCCACACTTTATTTCTATTCAAAAGGCTTTTAAAAATTTTCATTTACAGTAAGCCTTTTGATAAGGGTTTTTCTTATGATGGGTTAATACCAAGTTATTTACACATCTAATTTTATTTTAAAAGGGACCCATTTCATATTATGATTTTGCATAAAAAATTTATGAAATGGGGGGTTGTTGTACAGCACAACAGAGCCTTCCTTCTTAACCACAGCAACTTATCTCGCATTGATCCAAGTATTCGTGCTTTGATTGAGACTATCTTTTTCATTTTGGCTTGTGTTTGCTTAGTTGATTTTCTAACTCACAAACTGATCTCCTAGATCACCGAATTCGCCCTAAAGGGGTCTCGAATCGCGAATCCGTCGAATCCGACACGATTCGGTACAGATTCGTGTCCATTTTGAATGACACGTCGTGTCCTTTTATGACACATCGTGTCATGGCACGTGTCATAAAATCTGGAATCATGTCGTGATTTTAAAAAACGAGTCATGTTTCCAGGACTCGCTAAGCCTCCAGCTCGGGTTAAAAGCGGGTGTTTGCTGTTGAGAGTTTCATTTTTCAAGTGCGATTGTGCTGTAGGAGACCTGCGATTGTGTGGGTGTATGTAGTTACACTCAGAGTTGAGCTCTTAGGGTACCAAAGACCAAAATCAAGAGTTCCTTTCAGGTACCTGAGAATTCTTTTTACAGGTAACAGATGAGATTGTTTAGGAGCAGATTGAAATCTCCCCACCATTCCTACTGCCTGCATTATGTTAGGTCTTGTAGCAGTGAAGTACAGAAGGGCTCTGATTATTGACCTATAATGAGTCACATCTACTGGAGGGGAGCCATCATCTTTGCTCAATTTGCAATTTGTGGTCATAGGTGTGCTCATGGGTGCACAGTCCTCCATTCCATATCTTTTGAGCATGTCTTTCAAATATTTGGCTTGAGATATACACAATCTTGCTCTGGTTCGAGATACTTGAAGTCCAAGGAAGTGAGATAGCTCACCTATCATTGACATCTCGAACTCTTTTGACATGTTTTGAGAAAATTCATGGCTCATTTCATCATTATTGCTAGCAAAAATCAGATCATCGACATAAACAAGAGTAACTAGTAACTTACCTTCATTTGTCTTTATGTATAGATTACTTCCAGCCACTCCCTTTTGAAGCCTTGTTGTTGTAGATAGTGATCCAATCTTGCATACCAAGCTCTGGGAACTTGTTTCAACCCATATAATGCCTTTTTCAACTTACAGACTAAGTCTTTTCCTTCCGTTAGATCAAACCCTTCTAGTTGCTCCATGTAGACTTCTTCCTTGAGTTCCCCATTCAGAAATGTTGACTTTACGTCCATTTGATAGATTTTGAATCCTTTTGAGCAAGCAAATGCCAACATCTTGATAGCTTCCATACGAGCTACTACTGCAAATGTCTCTTCAAAATCAATTCCTTCAATTTATGAATAGCCTTTGCAGACAAGCCTTGCCTTGCTTCTGATAACTTGTCCTTCTTCACTCATTTTATTTTTGAATACCCACTTGGTTACTATTATGTTTTTGTCCTTTGGACGAGGTACCAGCTCCCATGTCTCGTTCTTCTCAATTTGGGACATTTCTTCTTCCATGGCTTTTACCCAATGAGGATCCTTGCTTGTGCAAATGTTTCTGGTTCTATCATGGATAAAAGAGCAATAACGTTTCTCTTTGGTGTAATTGTCATCCTTCTTCGGGTTTGCGTCCCTTCATCTCTATTGCCAATAATCTGCTCTTCTGGATGATATTTCTGGATAAACTTCATCTTTGAAGGGGTATGAGGTGGTTCTTTTTCCTCTTCTTCTTCTTCCTCATCTATTTCTTCTTCTTTAGGTTCTTCTTCTTCAATGAGAAGATCATCTTCATGTTCTTCAATTTCTTTTTCCGGAAGGTCTTCATCAATCTTTACATCAATGCTTTCCACTATTTTCTTTAGTCGAAAATTGTAGCACTTGTAGGCTTTGCTCCGTGTAGAGTATCCAAGGAATATCCCTTCATCAACCCGAGAATCAAACTTTCCTGGTGAGCCATCATTGATTTTTATGAAGCACTTGCTTCCAAAGATCTTGAAGTATTTTATTGAAGCAGGTCTTCCCTTCCATAATTCATAAGGAGTATTTTCACAATTTGGTCTTAATTGAGTTCAATTCAAAGTATAGACAGTTGTCCCGACTACTTCTCTCTAGAATTTTGGCTGCAAGTCTGCTACTAATAACATTGTTCTTGCCATTTCTTGGACTGTTCGGTTTCTTCTTTCAACTACCCCATTTTGTTGAGGTGTTCTGGCAGCAGAGAATTCCCTTTTAATTCCATGAATATTACAGAACTCATTAAACTCTTTTGATGTGAATTCTCCCCCTCTGTCTGTTCTGAGGCACTTAAGTTTTGAGTCCTTTTCATTTTCTACAAGAGCTTTTAGATTCTTAAAACACTCAAAAGTTTCAGATTTATATTTTATAAAATGTATCCACATCATTCTAGTATAGTCATCGACAAATAAAACAAAGTACCTTTCTCCTTGGAGTCCCTGATTTCTAGTTGGTCCACACAAATCAGCATTGATAATCTCCAAGGGCTTTGATGTAGAGAGCTCCTTGGTCTTGTGGCTAGTCCTGGTTTGTTTTGCATGTTGACATGGACCACATACTCCTTGATTTGGTTTGAATAGCCTTGGGATGTCTCGTACAACTTTAATCTTGCTGATATTGATCAGATTTTCGAAGCTTGTATGTCCAAGTCACTTGTGCCACAGCCAACTTTCATCAGTCTCACTCAGGTAGCATTTATTTTCTTGAATCTTGTTCAGAATGTAAATGTTGTCTGATGTTCTAATCCCTTTCGCCACAAGTTTCCCTGAGGAAGAGTTCCTTATTTCACATTCTTTGGTGCTAAAGACAACCTTATGTCCTTGATCACAAATTTGGCTGACACTCAGGAGATTGTGTTTGAGCCCGTCTACTAGTAGAGCATCTTGAGCTTTTCCTTTTCCATTGATGAGGATAACAGTTCCTTTTCCCGCAATTCTGCCAGAACCACTTCCAAAGGACACATTTCCTTCCTTTTTGCTCAATGAGACAAACTTCCTTTTGTCCCCTGCCATGTGTCTGGAGCACCCACTATCCACAAACCAATGTTTTTCATTATTTTGAGCATAAAGAACCAGGCCACATTTATTCATGTTGGGACTCTCACTCCTTGCTTTTCTCCTTTTGAGTGGGCAGTTATGTTCATAGTGTCCATTATTGTAGCATAATGAGCAAATCAGATCAAATTTGATCAAGGGATCAAACGAATTTAAGGTTCTGATTTGTCCCTGCCTTTTGGGGCCATATGGTTTGATTATTTGATCCTTGAGCTTTGGTGTTTCACTCTTGCGAGCCATGCAATGTCTAGCTTGATGACCAAAGTTTTTACAATGAAAACAATGTCCAAGAAAGATAGTCTTGTACCTGTTGTAGTAGCCACGGTTTGAGTCAATTTCCTTCCTTGGAATTACTCCCACTTCATTCTTTGGATTTGAGATGGGCCTTTGATGGAATACTGGTTTGTATTTGCTGTAGTATCCATGATTCAAGTCCACATTCTTCTTTGGTGTTATTCTCTCTTCATTCTTTGGATCTGGGATGCGCCTTTGATGACATACTTTTTGTTCTTTTCGGTTGCTAGAAAGTGCATCGGCATAGCTTTTCACACTGTCCTTAGTGCTTGATGATTCTCCTTTAAAGCTTATTCCAGACTTGTCATGTTGAGGTTTTTGACTTTTTAGGATAGTCTCAAGTATTCGAGAGCTTTTCCAACGCTTTTTGACTTGATCCAATTCTTTCCTCGGAGATACTATTTTAGCTTCACGTTCTTCGCAAGTCTCTTCTTTTTCTTTTAGCTTTGTTTCCAAGAGATCTTCTCTTCTTCTTGTTTCCTCGTTTTCTACCTTAAGAGAAATAATTTTATTCCGTAATTTCTCATTTTCTTCAATGGCACTTATTAACAGTTCATTCACATTTCCTTCTAGCCCTAAGTCATCTTAATTTGTGAATGCCATGAATAATGTTTCTTGGCTTTCATCATGGTCACTTTCCTTAGCTGATTTCCTTTTGATGACTACAAATTCATCCTCATCAGACTCATCTTACTTAGAGAAGAAGTTCTTCTTATTGGTCCCTTTCTTATTGTATACCCTTCTTTTAGAATTTCCTTCATCATCACTATCATGTTTATGAGGACATTTTGCAGCATAATGACCTATTCTTCCACATTCGAAATAGATAAGAGGGTACTTACGTTTTAGCTTAGAACCCCTCTTCAACTTTCGTACTGATTGAGCCAACTCGGATTCCACATCGCAGTCATCACTACAGTCATTCCTTTCTTTCCCCTTATTTGATATTGAAGCCTTGAATGCTGCATCTTTGGAGCTTGGGCCACCTTTCCTCATCTCAAAGGCAGTGAGGATTCCATGGAGTTCATCCATCTTGAGAGTATCTAGATCCTTTGCTTCTTCTATGGGGCTTATTTTGGAAGCAAATCTGTCTGAAAGAGATCTTAATACCTTTTGAACAATGGTACTTTCTTCAATCTTTTCGTCCAATCCTTTAAGGGAGTTGACCACTTCAGCTAATCGGAAGAAGTATGATGAAATATCTTCTTCATCTTCCATCTTCAGAATTTCAAATTGCCTTCTATGAGTCTCAAGCTTTGCCTTCTTGACTTTTGAGTCTCCATCGTATAAGCCAACTAGCTTATCCCATATTTCTTTGGCAAAGTTACAATTCATGACTTTTGTGAACTCGAAATCAGTGATTCCACTAGTGATGGAGTTCAAGGCTTTTGCATTTGCAATGTAGTCTTTCCTCTTGTCTTGATCTGTTGGAAGAGTGGGAGGAATTTGGTACTCATTTTGAACGAAATGCCAGACTTCAAGTCCAAGGGACATTAAGTAGTAGGTCATTCTCTTTCTCTAGAAACCAAAATTAGTGCCATCGAACAAAGGAGGTCTCCCTGATGCTTCATTATTTCTCATCATGGCAATGAATCCTTCTTCAAGCTTTTAGGCTAATATGAAGAAGCCCGCTCTAATACCAATTGTTGGAAATACTGGGGGGGTGAATCAGTATTTCTTTTTAATTGTTCTTGTTATTACCAAAAACATATATATATATATATATATGGAACACAAAAATAGATAACTAGAATTAATGCTTTTATCAACACAAACAGTGCAATGAAATAAATATGTTATATATATAGATATAACTGGTTGCAATTAGTTGCCAAGCTCCAACTTGGACTTCCGTGAGGCTCCAACCTCCAGAGCACCAACTCTGTCTTGCACTAGTTCTGCACTTAGGATCACCAACTCCTAAGGATTTCAATGTTGTTTAGTTTTGAGGCTCCAACCTCTTGGGCTCCAACCCAAACTAGGTATCAACTGTTTTTGTTGCAGTTCTTTGCTCCCAAGCCTGCTGAGCTTCTGCTTTTCTCCTATTCTCCTACTTCTCCGGCCTCTCTTGCCTCTTGCCTGTTCTTCAGCTTCCTCTCTCACTAATTATGCATTCATCAACACATCTCTCCTTGTTTTTCTGTTTATATATATATCAGATGCCTCGACTGTTCATTTCCGCTTTCCACCGGCTCTTCGGCTTCTTCCATGCTTGCTTCAGCTTCCTCTACGCTGGCTTGACCTTTGGCTTCCCTCTTCTCCATTGATTTGGCTTTTAAGTTTCCTCTACGTTGACTTTCCACTCAGCTTCCTGGCATTTTGGTCACTATGTGTTAAAACTATACCACAGCCCCGTTTTTTCAATGATAGCAGGCATCCACAAAGACTATTTTGTTTAACGGACATGCCACTTCCTACCACAATCGCAATCGGCTTGATTCTTGCCTTCTGAGCTATCGGAAGCATTCCTTAACGTATTTTTGTCTCCAAACCTCGCGCAAGCCAAATATGCAAATATACAGGAAATATGAGCAAAAACAGGTGAAAATGCTAAAAAGCGAACTTCAAGAATTATTGCACCCGCATCTATACTGTATAGGGTCCGCAACATGAATCGCAATCGGCAATCAAGGCTTCCGGAGCTTTTCCTTTGTATTTCGGTCTTTGCACCGAAACCCGCCAATACACTGAAAATCCCTTATGTGCGGAACTCAAAACTTATACAATTGGGTATATAACACCCATCGAGTCTAGTTGTGTAGTTGCAATCGGCGATTCGCAGCTTCTGGAGGTCCTTTATACGTCAGGCCCATGACATCGTCGATGGCCGACGGCTAATCCACCTGCGGATGCGATATTGCATTGAACCATGTTGCAATCAGACCATTAGGTCCGCGACATACATCGCAATCGGGGGTGTTGGGATGATGGCATGGTAGAACCCGCCGATTTCACTGTCGCCAATATATATATATATTGTATATTCTATATGTATATTTTTATTGAATGTATTGTATGTATGTGTGTCGTATATATGTATAATTTCTGTCTCTTGTATGTATTCCGCTATTTATCTTGGCTTCTCATCCTTTTGTAGTGTATTTCATTTATTTACCTAGTGTTTGGCCTCCTTTGTTAATCTTCCTATATGTTAATTATGTGTTTATGCCGCGGATAGTGTATTATTATTTATATATATGTTCATAATATTGTAATATATTATATATATATGTGTTTATGCCGCCAATAGTGTAAATATATATATATATAAGTTTGTGCCTCCGATAGTGTAAATGCACATATATACAAGGGTCTGCGCCTCCGATAGTGTAAAAGCATGCATATATATGATATGTGCTCCCGATTGTGTATTCCTTTGGCATTCTTGCTCCCAATAGCTCCCGATAGCTCTGTCTGCTTCGTTTGTGGCTCAGGTAGCTCTGTTTGCTGCCTCCAATGGCTCTGTTTACTCCCTCTAATAGTGTAAAAGCATGCATATATATGATATGTGCTCCCGATTGTGTATTCCTTTTGCATTCTTGCTCCAATAGCTCCCGATAGCTCTATCTGCTTCCTCTGTGGCTTCGGTAGCTCTGTTTGCTGCCTCCAATGGCTCTGTTTGCTCCCTCCGATGGCTCTGTTTGCTCCCTCCGAGTAGTGCCATATTGACATCAATGACAATCCATGTCAACATTTAATTCCTCCAATTGAAGTTATAATTGCAACTTATGTTGAACACTATTTCATTTTCAAGCATTGCAAATCAATCTCTTTGAAGCATTTGCATGTAGAATTATTTTATTTTGGGGAAAAAAACTTGCATGCATTTCATCTATCTAGGCATTTTAGTATAGGAAGGCCCTAAGCCTCATTAAAATTTTACCTCCAACATAAGTTGGTTTAAGTAGACATCTTAGGGATCCTCTACTCCTCTATTGACACTCCTCACTGTGAGATCCATACCTTTGGGCGAGAGTGAGGTCTAAGGATTGAAGAGTTAAATTGTAATCATGTTGTAGAGATAATTAATAAAATTAACCAAAAGCACTTTCCATTACATTTACTTTACTTGTCTCTTGATGGTTTGAGTTTTCATATGCAAAGTCTATTCCAAAAGCAAGTATTGTAATCCTTTCAAACAAGTGTTTTATTTCATGCTTCAAGTCTAATTGCATGTTGATGTCTTGGTTTAGCACTTCCTTTCTTTTACATTTCCAAGATAATTTCTAATTTTTGGGTTTTGGCAAGATATGTTTCACATGTTTTGATTTATAAAGAGTATTATCTCAAAAACATTTTGTATCTCACATATCTTGTGCTAACAATTTTTGTTTACATTTTAGGGTTACTTTGCTTTCTCTTTTGAGAACATTGCATTTTACTTTGAGCAAATATATCTTTAGATTGTTGAGCAAATTCCTTATAAGTCACTGGTTTTATGGTTTTTGTCGTATTGATTATTGGCATTATTATTTCAAGTTGCTCACTTCATATTTGTTCATAGATCCTTAAAAGTAATCCATTTTCACTATAACACTCTCCTAGAAACTCACATCTTTTAACTTAGCTTTTCATTACGGACCACCCCTCTTAGCTACCCTAGGAGATAGCTCATACAGAGAGAGTCAAGATTAGTGTGACAACCCTTTCTTTGAGTTCCCTGCCACTAACCGCACCTTACGGGGTTGAAGGCTTTTCTCACTAACTTATAGGTAGGTGTAGGCAGCAGGGTCAACAAGCTGCAATTATTGGAGCTCTTCTCAAGCTAGCCACAGGCCTTACCATACTGATTAATAGGCCTATAGGGTACGCACATACCCAGGTGCGTTGCAACCCTAATTCTGTGAAGACTAGCAAACGTAGAGGCCTATTTAAGGGTTGAATTAACAACAGTATTGTTCCAGAGGGAGATCAAATTATTCATGAAGAGTGGCCGCAGCAGTATAAGGGTGTTTTGATATGTTTACAAGAGCTATTGCAGTATGTTACATACCATAACCATGAGCTACCATCATCAAACGTAATCCCTAGCACTTGCTTGTGCAGAAAGGATGTGATTAGACAATTTTGGATCCTTGTTGGACAGCTTGAACAATAGCTTAACCAGTCAAAGTCTCCTTAGTTGTATGTCATCAGAAACATCTTATCTGCTTCAGAATTACATTTGTGACTGGAACATATACTTATCTAAGGGTCGTGATTCTGCAATCTACAATTGGCAAGTCAATTTTGAATTATTGTACTCTCTTCCTCTCTCTCTGCTGAACATTTGATTATAATAAGAAGAATTGATTAAGGGTTTTCCCCATCTTGGGGTTTTTCCCTGGCTTGTGCCATATTCTTGTGTTCTCTTCTCTTGGCTCATCTTCAGCACTTTTCATGTATGTTCTTTCTTCAGTGACTAATAGAAATGAAATTGATAAATAATCGGGCTAATAAGGATCTTTGAAGTAAATATCCTAAGCAAAGAACATGTTAACATAAAATTAAAACCTCCAAATATAAGATTTGAGCATGTGATAGAGTTGGAAGAGGGCGTGCAGGATGTTATAACCAGTGCCTATCAACACCCAATGTTTACAAGGACAAAATTGAGAAGGCTATAAAAGAGCTACTGAGATTGAGCCACATTCGTCCTAGTTCTAGCCCCTTTTCTTCTTTGGTAGTGATGGCTAAGAAGGATAAAACCTTGAGGATGTGCATTGATTATCAGGCGCTCACTAAGAGAACAATAAAAAATCGGGACCCCATTCCAAGGATTGGTGAGCTGATGGATGAACTGGGAAAGCAAAGTATTTTTCGAAGATAGATCTTCACTCAGGCTACCATCAGATTCGAGTTCGACAGCAGGATATCCCAAAGTTTGCTTTCAGGGGCCACTATGGGTACTATGAGTTTCTGGTTATGCCATTTGGGCTAACCAATGTACCCACTACATTTCAGTCTTGCATGAACCATGTGTTCAATAAACAGTTGCGGAAATATTTGTTGGTTTTCTTTGATGACATTCTCATCTACAACAAAACTTGGGAGGATCACTTCAAGCATTTGGACGAAGTTTTGGAGGAACGGGAGTTCCATGCAAAAGAGTCCAAGTGCAAACTCAGTATGACTGAGATGCTCTACTTGGGCCATGTGATTGGGGAGAATGGGTTTCAAGTGCACCAGGGGAAGATGGGGGCAATCATGAGTGTCTTACCCCAAAAAATGTGACTGAACTTAAGAGCTTCTCCAGCCTTTGCACATATTACAGGAAGTTTGTTAAGGGGTTCTCACAGTTGACAACACCTCTAATAGACCTCACAAAGAAAGGGGCTTCCAGTTGGTCTGATAAGGCACATGTGACCTTCGAGAGAATGAAGCAAGTAATGAGTTCATGCCCTATGTTGGTACTACCAAATTTCACTCAGCCATCCGTGCTTGAGTGTGACACTTTAGGTACAGGGATCAAAGAAGTGTTAATACGAGATCACCAACCCAATGTGTTTGAGAGTTGTAAACTCAAAGATCATGAGTAGCATTATTCTATTTGTGATAAAGAGATGTTGGCCATTATGCATGCACTAGTCAAGTTCAAACAGTACCTAGTGAGGAACAGGTTTAAAATGAACACTGATCATAACAACCTACAGTTCCTCATGGAGCAGAAGGAGTTGACTGAAAGCAAGCAGAAGTGGATCAACAAGCTCCAGGCATACGATTTTGAGATTATGTGAAGGGAAAGAATAATGTAGTAACAGATGCTCTTTCCAAGATGCCATCCACCCTCTCCCTTATGGAGATTTCAGGTGACTGGAAATCCCTCTTGTTGGTGGAGTATTCCATAAACAAATTTGCTTGTGAGACCCTCAATGGGCTGATCCAAGATGACAGGTATTGTGTCATTCATGACATTATCTGTTACAAAAACAAGATTTACCTGGTACCAAAATCTCAACTCAAGGAGAAGATTATGCAAGCAACACACAGCTCACCCCTAACAAGGCACCCTAGGTACTTGAAGACTTATAGACAAATCAAGGAGAGGTTCACATGGAAGGGCCTCAAGACATATGTGTTGATATTTGTGAGAGAATGCAACGTCTACCAATAACACAAAGCACAGCATACTCACCCAGCAAGGTTGCTTCAGCCGCTTCCTATCCCGAAGCAAAAATGGGACAGCATCTCCATGGACTTCATCACGGGATTGCCCTAGGTGCAAGGGAAGGATTGTATTTACGTGGTGGTGGACAAGTTCATGAAGTTTGCACATTTCTTTGCCATAACTTCCAAATACTCAGTAGCAAAGTTGTTCTTCCAAAAGGTACAGATTGCATGGGATGCCTAATACCATTGTCAGTGACAGGGATAATAGGCTCATGGGAGGATTCTAGCAGGAGTTGTTCAGGTTGGTTGCGATGGAGCCAACGCCTAATACTAGTTACCACCCACAGACCGATGGACAAACCGAGATAGTCAACAAATGGTTAAATGGTTACACCTCAATGAACATTATTATAACACCACTTACCACATGTCAATCAGAATGACACCCTTCAAGGCCCTATATGGATATGAAGCTCCAACATTTGTGGATTGGGTTTTTTGGGATAGGTGAGCCCCTCTAGCTAAAGGATTGGATTCAAGATAACCAAGACATACTACAGGTCCTCGAAGAAAATTTGCAAATGGCTCAGAAGTAGCAAAAAATCTATGCAAACAGGCATCAACTAGAGCGTAGCTTCAAGGTTGGGGACTTAGTGTATCTTCATTTGTAACCCTATAGGCAATCATCACTCAAAATGAAAGGGGTTGAGAAACTAAAGCCTAGGTTCTATGGGCCCTACAAGATTGTGAGGCGTGTAGTGGAGGTGGCCTATGGGCTAGAGCTTCCAGAGGGATATAAAATTCACAATGTCTTCCATGTGTCTAGCCTTAAAAAGACTCTAGGACAACATGTAGTCCCTTTACCGAGCTTCCACCACTAGACAGGGAAGGGGAGTTGATCCTAATTCCAGAAGAAATTCTGGAGGTGAGGGAACAGAAGTTGAGGAACGGGACAATAAAGGAGTACCTAGTGAAATGGAAAGATTTGCATGTTGAAGATCCCACACGAAAAGGGAACAAGTGCTCCAACATCCAAGGTTAAAGTTGCCTGAGGACAAGCAACCTTGGGCAACCTTGGGCAGGGAGGACTATAATGTCGCCATCAGCTTAGGAGTCATGAGGAAGGGGATCTGCTAGCCTAATAAGGTGCCCATAGGCTAGGACGAGAAAAAATTAATTAAGGGAACATGATTCACCTAGAAGAAAACATTGCAAAAGTTAGAATGGTGAAAAAGAGACATGGGTCCTAAACTAATGAAAAGTCACTTTTAATTTATAAATGGAAAAAACACATTGAAGTGACTCTAATAAAGTAAAAGGGAAAAAAGGGAGCAAAAGTGGTGAATGAGTTAAAAAAGAGGGAAAACGAAGAGTCTCTCTTCATTCTTACATTTGCCCATTTGAGAAAAAGAAATTTGAAAAGTTCTTGAGAAAAAGTCTAGGGTTTTTGAAAACCCTCATTGTTGGTTGATTGTTGGTTGCTAGTTTCAATGTTGAAACCATACAACCTAGCTAGTTTGAAAGCAATATTATTCAGATTTCGCCATTGTGCTTCAAAGGAAAGAAGATGGCAGAGCTGGAGTAAGTCTTCAAAGTGTTATCAGTTTATTTTAATCTCTGATTTTGTGTGTTCTACAAATCTTCTTTCGAGTGGAGTTGCCAAGCCAAATCTGGGGTCGAGTTGCTGAGAGAGGGGCCGAGTTCTACCATAAATTGAGGGCCGAATTTACTAATAAAAGAGGAATGCACATGCTACAGTTTCAAGGCTGAGTTCACTGATAAAGAGGGCTGAGTTTCCTTGCTGAAGATGGCCGTGGGATTTCACACATTCATGGCTGAGACTCTGAGTTTGACTGTTCAATAAGGGCCGAGTTTCCTCTCCTTGCTGGCTGTGTGTACCACCGCATTGTTGGCTGAGAATGGAGTACTAAAAGAGGTCAAGTTCAACCATATTTGCCTGAAGGGTATGCTGGAAGAGGTCACCGTACAGTGGCTTGATTGGTTACCAAAGTGCTGATCGTATTATTGCTGAAGAGACCACGAGTTCCCTGCCTGCTTGCTAAATGGACTGATATATTTGCACACAGTTATTTCATGGGATTGGTTGCTCACTGAAGGGGTCGTATGATTGCTTGAAAGGAGAATAAATACTCTGCTGAGGACTCATTCATTATGCTGAAGGAACTTAATGCTATTTCCTAGCTGAGGCATACCCAGGTTGCTCATTTGTTGTATATTTGAGTTTCATATCAGTCATAAATCTGAAGATGTGTCTCTTGTTTGCTCATAATGATGGTTTGTACAATTTCTGAATGATACATAAATGATCTAATGCTGATCAGAAGTGCTTCTTTGAGTATTTATTTGGAACTATGTGTGTTCTATTGAATAAGCAACCTAAAATAGCACCTACAGCCAAACATCCACAAACTGTCTAACGAAAATGACATACTGAAAACTCAGACCAAACCCAGAAATTTCATGGGGAGACTGAGATATTCTTAAGGGGGTATCTTACAGTTTCTTCAGTTTGGAGCACCGGATGCTCTGACTTTTAATACTCTCTAATGCTGATAGACAGCAAGATATTGTGTCATGTATACATACAGGTAGTGCTAGCGGCGGCCAGAATGTGCAGCCACCTCCTTTTATAAAATGCAAAGTAAGTTTTGTGAATATTGAATACACACAAAACAAAAGAGTCTCCAAATTTGGAGTATTCACCGTTGTCTATCTATCAACAAGAAAAAAAGCATGAAAGGGAGACGGGTTGCATGACCAAGATGATCAAGACCAAGTTCCCTGCACAATGAATCATCCAAAGGAATTTACTTGGCTGTTGATATATGACCCTTTTATGAATGGAACAGAAGCCCTGGTGGGTAAAAGGCAGGTTTGGTATTTCAAAGTTTTACGTGAAGCCAAATCACAAATAGTCGATGTCCATGAAAAGAACCCTATAGGACAGATTTAAAAATTTGCTTAGTCTAGTTGTTATATGCTTTGGAGGGTTTTTCGATGTATTTTATGTTCTACTTTGTCCAGAATCCGGTGGTTTTGGTGAAATCGCAATTTTGACTTAAAAACTTTCTATAATATGAGTGTTTAGTGAAGTTTTAATATGAGTGTTTAGTGAAGTTTTCAGGATATATGAATACATATATGCAGTGAAAAATCAATTTTATATCACTATAAATCCATATATGTAGTCAAAAATCTATTATAAATTCATACATGTAAATCAATTTTATATCACTATAAATCCATATATGTAGTCAAAAATCTATTATAAATTCATACATGTAGTTAACCATGGATTATGAATCCATATAGAGAGACAAAAATCGATTTTAAATCACGATTTTGCCAAATAATTAATTTAAAAAAACAACAACAACAACAAAACAAAAAACTCCAAACGGTAAAATGTTTAGACAACGCCTGTAAAAATTCCCACATCTTCATTTTTAATAGAAATCCACTGCAAAGGGAAACGAAAACTATGTGTGCAAATCAACAGCGGATGTCCAATTTACAATGCATTGCAATCCAGACAGCCAGTAAGCACAACCTATCAGCAACATGTAACATTATCACAAAACATTGATTCCAATTGCTCCAACAAAAGCATGATCTATAGAAAAGAGATACAAACTTAAATTTTAGGCTCACCTCTAAGGTCATCAATAGTCTCCGAGGGAGATATGGTAAGAGCCAGATGGGTGTCCAGATTAGTGTCCACAAAGATCGGAATCAGAGGCGTGCTCGTGCTACAGCGAGTCTGAGGTTCCATTCCCATTGAAAACGGAATATTGCTAATTTCGCCCATTGCATCTCCTCTTTCTCCTACCATGACCAGCCAGCCTGGTTTCAGTCAGTAATCAAGTTCGCAAGTTTTTGGGGTTTAGGATTTATGTCCTATGATACATGTTGTTGTTTTAGTGTTTTTCTATATATATGGTTCCGCTAAAAATTGTTTGCAAGTTTCGAGCCATTTTCCCAAATCACATAGTGATTGATAGAATAGTTAAAACAGCATTAATGTGCTTACGCGGGAGAGTACACTCTCCAGCTATGTGAAAGAGTACAGTATCATTTTTGCGAATAAATATTCAATTCTTCCTTCTATACAAATGCAACGCTTTTACTAAAATTTGTTTCTAAATAATTTATATATTAAGTAATTTTAATTAAAATATTTTATAATGGTTAGTAAAGAGAATGTTTATAAGTTTTCAAGTATTACCTAACATTGTTTTTGTTTGGTAAATAGTTTAGGTTAATATCTTAAAACTGGGATATATTTTAGTAAAAATGAAAGTGTGCCTCTTTATAGATCACTAGCAAGTCACTCTAAGTGGCATAGTTTTCCTTGAATAATGGTGATGAGTCAACCTGGATTTGCAAATAACAAGTAGTGGTGGTTGTCCCCATTATTGGTTTGACAACTGAGATATGATAAGTTTTTCCATTATGCAAAATAAATAAATAAATATAGCAATGTTCTTATTAGACATAAGGTTCAACTATATTGGAGGGTAGTATATGGGATTACAACTATATGCTACTTGAAATCACATGATCCTATTATTATAACCTCAGTAGTGATAGTAATGGACATTTACTTTCTTGTGAATATTGTCTAAACTAAAAGTGTCTTGTGGCCTTGAAGTGAGACCTAAAACTACGCATGATTTGTTAAGAGCTTGTCTTCCTTAAATGTAATGAAACAAGTTAATGAACCAAGCCCTAAAGGCATCTAGCATGAGTGTAAGTCTACCCCATTAGAAACCACCAATAGGGCATTTGAAGTGGTGTGGTTTTGCTTGAATAATAGTGATGAGTCAAATCACATTGACGAATAGCAGCCAATAAAGATAGCAATGTTCTTATTAGACATAAGGTTCAATTGTAATGGAAGGTAGTATATGGTTTTATATATGGGATTACGTGTAAATGCTACTTGAAATCACATGAACATGTTATTATGGCCTCGACGATAATAATGAGGGAAATTTACTTCTTGCGAATATTGTCTAAACTAAAATCATCTTCTAGCCTTGAAGTGAGACCTAAAATTGCATATGATTGTTTAAGTGTTCATCTTCCTGAAATGTAAGGAAACAAGTTAATGACCCAAGACCTAGAGGCATTTGGCAAGAGCAGAAATCTACCCCTTTAGAAACCACTAACAGGGCATTTGAAGTGGTGTGGTTTTGCTTGAACAATAACAATTACTCAAATCACTTTGATGAATAGTGGCCAATAATGGTTCTCCTCGCTGCCAATTAACAACTAAGTTATGATAGGTTAAGTCATCTTTGAAAAAAATACAATAAATGAATATGCTTATTGGGTAAGAGGTTAAATGGTAACAGGGACTATATTTGGTCTCATGTGTGGGATTAAGGTTAGATGTTATTGAAAAGTGTATGATTCCGCTTGAGGTAGCCTCAACAATGACCATATGGGACATTGCCTTTCTTGCAAATATTATCTAAGTTTAAATTATCTTTTGATCCTGGAGTATAGCCTAAAACTACTTCGAATTGGGTTGGAGCTTTTCTCCTTTAGATGTAAGGAAATATTTTAATAACCCATGGCCGAGAGGCATATGCGAGGAGTGGAAATCTATCCCCTTACAAACTACCTATTACATGCCCATGGGTAACTATTTCCATGGGCACCCTCGCAAGGGGTGTTATGTCACTAATTGCATGAGCTCACTTACTCATATTCTCTAGAGTCAGACACCTCTTTCAATTTCTTCTTCAAACATGTAATTGTGCTAACTCAACCATGGTATAATAGAGATCCTCCCTCACACCTCAAATAACAATTGCACTTACGGATGATACATTATGTTTTTTACTTCACTTGATATTTTATGCATTGGTTTGATGATTGGACGTGGTGTTTTACCTTTTGAGATAATTGTGAAAGTTGGAAATACCAAATGAGATCCAATAACATTTAGTAGCATATATAATTTTATTGTTTTCTTCGTTGTACTGTGGGGGACATAATTATCCTTTAGTGGCGTTGTCATTTTTTGGGATAGGTTGTACTACTAAGAATCTAGTTGAGGTAGCGTATTCCACGTCTTAATCATTTTTAACACTTTCCATTCTTCCCATTATACTCCATTACATCCATGGAAAAGCTACTCTCATTCATGTTTAACTTGTCAATTGTCATAAAAAAAAACTTTAGTTGAGAAAGCTTGAGTAAATAAGCCAACAAAAAGGTAGAGGTGGAGAGCTAGTAAAAGTTAAAAGTCAAAATAAAAAAACTTGAGCAATGTCCTCTTGCTATGAGGCCAACACCCCTAGTCCCATGCTTGCCTATGAATATCTAAAGAAAAAGCTATTTGATCAATGAAAGAAAGAAAGTGAATAAAGAAAAAAAAAGGTAAATTAAGGGGCAGTAAGAAAGAGTGCCAAGGAAAGGCAACCCGATGCTAAAATTACCCTATAAAATCCTAGTTCTTAAAAGCTAGTTGAACAGATTTATAAGACCGATACATCATTTTATATGACTTCAAGGGCCATCGAATGGAGTTTTCCATTCCCCCCTCCATAACTTATTCATCATTGTTCCTACATTTTACTTACAAATTTAGTAAATACTCCTAATCCCAAGATTTATCACTTGCATAAGGGTTAAGGTTGTTCCCCCATGGTAAAACTTAGGCAAATTTTAAAAACCAACTTGTGTTATGTTGTGCTAGAATAAATCATTATTTTGTCACATCTATAACAGTTAAGGTTGTTCCCCCATTGTAAAACATAAGCAAGTTCTAAAAATTAATGTCATATTGTGCTAGAGTAAATTACTATGTGTGCATAACCTAATGCCTTGCAAAGGGGTTTAACCTACCACTATAAGTGGCCACATTGCATTGAAATCTATGTACCATGCCTCAAGATCCATGTTACAACCATATTTTCCACCTTATTTTGTTTGGGAGACCTACCCAACTACTTAGCTGAAACACCACTTTTATGCCATAGGAAACCCAATTTGACAGCTTCATTGCTCCCCACCCCTTGGCAAGGAGCGACACATTGCTCCATTATCCTTTGATGCAACCTGGCATGGAGTGTTGACCTTCCCTAGCTTCTATGTTTGCTCATTCACAAAGAGATCACTTCAAGAAGGTTTGAATTACCTCATCCAATAGCCTAGGAATTTGTATCAAACTCCAGATTCTCTATAACCTGGGTGTTTTGATTCATCATCTCTTCTCCTTGAGAAGTTTATATAATGAAGCCATTCCCAAGGGAGAAATGAGAGTTAGAAAGACATGTAAGTAAATGATGTTCAAATTTTCAAATAGCCCTCTTGCAACCGTAAGCTAGCCTTAATTGTGATCATAAGTCAAGGAAGGGTTGGAGACAAAGAGCCATGAAGGGTCTTCATACAGTCAAGGTATAATCATATTAATATTTTTCTTTATTAATATAGATTTGCTTATTTCTCCCCATTTTCATATTGTTCATTGCATGTGCTTAATGGATCAAGATTATCTGGAGTAGTCTGAATCAGATTTGGCAAATCTCTAATCATATATTTGATTGGAAGAGGTAGATCAAGATTTATTGTCGTCTTATGTGCAGGACACAGATCTTCATGGAGTTGCAGCAAGATATTCTACATCAACATCAGTCAAGATCACCATTAGACTTCATGATTAATTCTTCATCTCTTCTTTCGAATTTGATAAAGAGATTAACAGATTAGATCTAGGGAAATTTTGTAAATGGTATATCCATGTTATGTCACAAATATTAGGCAAATACGTGGAGGAACCCACCTATTTGTAGGAGGAATTTTCTCACAACAGAAGTGGCAACTACACTAAGGAAAGTCCTTTGATTCGTCCTTTTGGTTTATTTCCTTGGTTATTTATATCCTCTAAGTTTGACATATGGTTTATTGTCATTTTTTTACAATGTTGAGTCATAGAAATCTATGGATTTGTCAAATATGGGTTAATTTGAACATGACCACCATCATCGCTCTACACAGTTCAACACAAAGCGATGTATTATTCTATGCAAACTAGCAACTAGTAGTTCATCACTTATTGGCAAAGTATCGAGTGTAATGATGCTTATAAGGCTTAGATTTTAGGGATTTCTTGGTTTTTCTACATGATTTTGTTTGTTGATTGGCTTAAGAGTTTGATAAGTCTGTGATTTCCCTGTCAATAACCTTAGAACAAGCACTTCTTCCCATATCTAAGTGTATCTTAGAGATTAGGGTTTTTTGTGTGCCTTTTGGTACATTTCATGGCTAGTTTTTATATGTCATAATATTTTATGGTACAAGATGGTATGAACTTCTAAACACCTAGCAAAATTGTCAAAGTGTAACATGATTTAACCATCCTAATTCAAGCCTTTGCAAAATGTTGCATTTATACAATTCCCATGATTTATTAGTATCAATATTATTCCTATATGGGTTAATTGTTTCCCTTATGAGTGATGTTGATACATTGACTAAATATGGTATTTGATTCCATGATTAGGATGTTGATAAGGTGTCTTTGTGGCATTACTTTCCCTTATCATACTTATATCATTTTCTTGGTTTATTTTATGTATAATTTCTTCTTCATGCTTTGGTGTTGCCTTTTTTATAACTAGATCTTCACTTGGAATTTCCATCATTTGTAACGCAATATTTTAATATGTTTTTACTTCAACTGGTTTGACATTTTTTAGTTGCAATATTATATGGACCTACATTTGTTTCATTTCTTCAACTAAGACTTTTTACTCGAAGATTCATTACTTCTCCTCGATAAGTAGTTGTACTTTGTTTTCAAGTGACTTCATATCCTCCTTAAGCTTCTTAATTTGTGTAGGTATATTTTGATTATGATTCACATGATATAAAAGTTCTTCAACTTCTCATTTATGAATTTTATTTTAATGATTTGAAACTCAAGTTTCTCATCTTTTGATGTCCTAATTTCTTATAGTAGTGTTTTACTAAGGCTCTTCGAGAGAATTTTGTCATCTTATTCTCACAAGCTTTCTTCAAGTTTCCTCTTGAAATTTCTTGTTCTAAATTTTTATTGTACTACTTTGTAACCTTTGTCTTCTCGAGTAGTGCAAGTGATTTTTTACTTTGGTCCATTAAGCGAGAAATTTCTTCGTTTTTATTTATGATAACTTCATCAAAATTATTTTTGCATCCTTGATATCAACTTTTGACTTTCTTGAAGGATCACCTTCTAAATATTTCTAAATTCTTTTTGATGAATGTATTATTGACTTTGACTTTATCATAATGTCCTATAATGTCAACGTCTTATTCTTATAGGGAAACATAAAAATAATAAATAATAAATCTCCATGTCTAATATGAAGGTACCTAGTTTTTCAAACTAGAGTAAACCGACAACTATGGCGACCTCTTCTTTAAACATAGTTACAACATTGTATTGAAATATACATTCATAATAATCAATTGTTACTCACAAGTTCTTAATTTCCTAAATAAGAAGCATCTTTATTCTCAATTATATTTTATTTTGGTTAGCAATTGATTTATCAAATCAACTTGAATGTAATTCTATTCATTGTTCTCATTGATTAATCTATTTTTCTTAAATACTATCTTTAATATACATAATCCATTGGCCGTGGGGGTTTGGTCTAGTGGCAAGCGGATGATTTGCTAAGTCGTTCGTGCAGCTATGCAGGTCACGAGTTCAAACCCCAAGAATACCCGAGGGACGTTCAAGGCGGCCTGGGCGGACCCTCCTAGAGGTTATAGAGGTAGTCGATGGGATTCGACCCCGTGTAACGCGAGTACGATACCACCGCAGTTGCCGATTCCTCTAAAAAAAAAAAAAAAAAAAAAAAAAAAAAAAAAAAAAAAAAAAAAAATTAAATTAATAAATTATTTTTTCAAAAAACAATTATATCTTAACTCATAAATTAAAAAAAACCGTTAAGAAACATTATCTACAATTATACTATGTATAATTAATTCATACCCTATGAGAAAATAAGAACGAATTTCCAATATAAGGAATCCAAAACATGTTGTTTAATTGAAGTGTTTAAGTTATATATATATATATTATATATATAATATATATATATATATATAATATATATATAATATATATAATAATGAATTTAGATTGTTTATTTTCCTTTGTTGTTTGGTCTATTAGGCTCTGAATTTTCATTGTTTTACATAGTACTCAATAACAAGGTAATCAACCAATTGAGTTACCAATAAGTGGGTGAAATAAAAATGAATTATTTTATTAAAAGAATTTTTTTAACTATATTTAAAATAAGTGAAATAATAGCTAGTTGGTAGCTCTTAATTAAGTGTGGGAGCTAATTCCATACCTTTTATAACTTCAATAATAAATAAGCGACCAAACACTAACTAAACAACTTTATTTCTTATCATTAATTATTTATTAATAGTAAAATACAAAACAAAAATTTGACCCTATCATTACATTAATATTTTTAATATATTATATTCATTAAAATTAATTTAAGTGAGAAGTAAAATTTATTCAAATTTTATAAATTGAAACATATCTTCCTTATTTAAATCTTATGAGTTAAGACGTTTTACCTTAGTATAATTTAAAATGGAAAACATTTACAATGCGAGCTTCGAAATAAAAATAAAAATAAAAAATGGTGTGTTATATTAATTATTCTGACTGGTTTGAATGGGGCACAAGTACCGAGAACACTTCTCCGGAAAATGTCTTAAATTTCAAGATTATTATACTCACATTATTATTTTTTTAACTTGGGTGTTTTCATAAGAACTCATTTGCAAATTTTTCTTCACATTTTTCTTAGAAATATTCATGAATTGGTTTAAGTTTCGTTGAAAACCTGCCCAATAGAAAATATTAATTTTTTTGGTATGGATTATTATTTTATATTTTTTAAGAGCTTATAAGAATATAAGAATATAATTTTGATAAGAAGAACACTTTTTTAACAAGTACTTAAGCTAAATTTAATTGAAAACTATGATATTAATTATTATGATATCAAAGAAATATTAAGAAATTGTTTCTTATTTTATTAAGTTTGTATAGGACTTATTTTAATTATGTATTTATTAAATATTTATTAGAATTATTTTAAATATGGATTAATCAAAGGTTGCTAGGATTAAATTTTGCAAGTTTTTAAATGTAAAATTGAGGAAAGTGGTTTGTATCCTCTAAAGATTAATTTTTCTTTGGAGTATTGTAGATCAGAGTTAGGATGAATTTATATTGTTATGAATAATATTATTTATATTTATCATAATTTCCACATCTTCTTTATCTCTAGAAATATTATTAGTTTTTCATTGCGTCAAGATGCATTCAACATCTAACACCTGTACGAAGGGAGATTGTAAGTTTGTCTCTCCGTCCACAAGTTGAAATTTTGGGCCAAAATAGAATCTAATACACTCATACAAAACATATAAATATGTAGGTTTAAACGAAAACTTCAATAATATATAAAGAAAACATATTACCTCATACTGTGTTAAGTTAATGTTTGTCAATAAAAAAAAACTAAAAAAAAAAAATAAAAATTTAAAAAAAAAAAAATATAGATAAAAAAAAAATTAAAAAAAAAAAAAATAAAAAAAAAAAAAAACCTACAATTACAATTATCTCATGTGTTTAATAGTCTTTTATCATACACATTGAATTTGAATTGATCATAAATTTACCTTGAACAAAAGAATTTATCACAATAAAATTTCAAATTGGGTAAAATTTTAGACATCTCTACTCTTTAAGAATGGCAATACCATTTGTTAAATCAAAGTAAAAAAGTTTTTAATATTTCTTTTAATTAGATATTTGTAAAATAAATCTTTTAAATGAAAATCATATGCTATGGATATATTAAAATATTTAAAGATATAAGTATTTCCACCTCAAAATGGTAATATTTGAAAATATTAATTTGATGTAGTTTTATTATAAATATTGTTATCATGTGAAAGCCCCAAGGGTTAGCTCAGTTGGTCAAAAATTGTGCCTCGCTATCGGGAGATCATAGGGTCGATTGTGCCCAAAGCCCTTGGGGTTAGGTCTTGCCATTAGGCCGACGGGCGATTAGCCCAGATTTTTCCATGGACCGTAGTGACCACTCACTGACTAAGGTGTCGTGAACCAAACTAAAAATAAAAATAAAATATAAATATGAATATATATATATATATATATATATATATATATAGTTATATGTGATTAAACAAACATCATTAAATATAATATTATTATTATTAAATTTAATAACTTTGGATTAATGCAATATTAAATTTAATATAATAATAATTTGTTATATTATAGTATATATTAATATATCAATAGTCTAGATCCATTTAACTCTGATATATCATGCTTTGAAAGGGATCAATTCCCTTGAGGTGCAAACATTTCCTTAAATTTAACACTTAGGTTAGCACCTTCGGGGATTTGATCCCTCTCGGCACATGATAGATCCAAAGTAAGATGGATCTAAGTTGGTTTTATTAAAATCATAATAATATATGCACTTAAGAGTTGACAAGGCTTGAAACCAATACAATAATATTTACATGCAGGAAGAAGATATGAACCATTCCATGCTCACAACCATTCCTCCCAACCACCCAAGATAACCCCAATTGACAAAATTTTCATATATTTGTTAATTATATGTTCATTAATTATATGTTTTGAAATATCATGGTTGTTAATATGAATCTATTATATTTGGCTACTAAGAATAGTTGGGTCGCGCGAAATTTTAGTTGACTGCGGAGGCGAAAGAAAAGTTGGTTGTTAAGTTGTTTAAACCAGATAACTGGTGTGAACAGACGTCATCTAAGAAGGCAACAAGGGTCTCTTGTTAACTTATATTATAGGCACAAGAAATTTGTTATTTTGTTGATGATTATGGTCTTGATCTAGGCACAAACAAGCATCATCTAAGATAGCAAGGGTTTCTAAGCACAAACAAATTTCATCTAAGACATCTGGGGTTTCTTGTTAGCTTACCACTCCATTCTAGCATTAGAAATCCATATTGGAAAAGAAATGAAGAATTTTTTATTTAATATTCTTGGGTTTGCACAGAAATAATATCAGAAAGATACCCTCTATTCTTGACTTGTCTAGAGCCCAAGATGTGAAACCTATTTGTACTAAGCCCTAAATCCCCCCATGAAAGAAATCTTATGGAAAACTAGTTGGAATCCTTAAGACAAAAAAAGTTTGAGCCAGACATTTGAGGTGGGTTCGTATCAAGTCATTTTTGGATTAGATGTAACTCGGTCGTATCGAAACGCTTTAGTCCTAGTCTGTATAATCCTTTGAAGAACATCACAAATTATCATTTGTAGCGAGTTGAAGGGGTTGGGTTTCTGGAACATAGCTGAGCAGGAAGCCCAATTTTACTCCTTGGATAGGGATTCCTTTACAGGAATTCACACCTGATTAATTTGAAATATCGAAGGGTATAACTAAGGAAGGCTTTGAACCTATTATGAGGTTCATATCTACTATGTGGATCGCTACAGTAACTTATTTAGGAAAACTTAGTGGTCTCTACAGTGAGTGCCCCAAAGATTCAGTTGAATTATGTAATTGATTCACTGGTCTCTATGGTGCTACACATATCCTCAACTTGAAGTTTACGTGGTTCTGTGAGAATAACGCTCTACATATCTCTGCGGGTGACCTCAATTATTCGGACTTTGACAGGTGCATACGTTCCCTCTCACCCTCTTTTGTTAAGCTTTGCTTGTTTACATTATGAGTACTTCCCCTCACATATGTAAGCCCTCTCTAACAATGGGAGACTAAGCAAAACTACTATAGACAGTCTTTATGAATACATTGAATCTTTAGACAAATGAAGAGAAGAAAGAGAAACCAAATTTAAAATAGAATTAATAACACTACTTGAAAAAAATTACAAATTGCTAGAAAATAGAATAATCGTGCTTGAAAATGAACCCCAAGGAATGAAAGTGGTGTAGCGGCTACAACCACCCTCCAAATTTTTTCCTTATCTTCATTTTGGAGCCTCCCTACCAACCTTTCGCAGTAGTGTCGCTTGCCTTATCAAGTACATGAGCTTTAGTGATTTTCTTATAGAATGATAGCATGTTCATCAAAGCTTGTTGCATCCCCCTCACAGGTTGTTTCACCAGACTTGGTCCAGCTGTAGGCTGAGCAGCTCCCTCAAGAAATTGAGAAATTCTGGAGGGCAACCAACTTTCCCTCCAAAAATTGCGCACTTTTGTCTGGCACCCTGTTGGGCTCCAAAATTGTGCAAATCGTCTTGTCATTATTCACTGAGAAAATTGCACAATTCCTCCTAGAAGGGTTGCTCGGCCTAGAAATTGTACAATTCTAGACAGCAGTCAGTTGCCCAACCCAGAAATTGTGCAAACCTTCTGGGCAGCCAGCCCATCTCCCTCCCAGAAATGCGCATTTTCCCGCCTCAGCTGAACAAATCGATGCTTGTGCCTTCAGATTGACCAGTTCCCTCCTAGACTGAGAAAAACATATTTTCATGCATGGACTGTTTCTCCCAAGGCAGCGTGCAAAGGCATCCCTTGATTTAGGGATCTATTTTTAGCGGATGGAGGTTACATGCAAGGATCATTTCATAAACCTCCTGCCAAGTTTCGCTTTTCCTAGATTTGTGGCTTGCGCGTCACAACCTCGATTTTATAAAAACTCATCAATCTGACGCCACAAAGATTGTTCCTCACATCAACCTTGCATCTCTAGAATCCCACATTGCATTTAAGATTCGTCGGCACATTCAGCTCAGTTGTCTTGGGGAAAGCCCGTTGTTCATGACTTCCGCTACATTTATGTTGCTTTTTGTGTTTTGCGTTGTGTGAGTGTTTTTTGCTTGATTTCAGTGAGCGCTTGCTATCGTTTACATGCATACTACCTTGTACTAGCATCGTTTCATTTTTTGTTAGTATCTCATGTTGTCTTGTTGGGGCCTGACCCGGGTTCGGAGTTAATTAGCCAAACAAATCCTTGTACTATTGGCCCTTTCGGCAACAATCCACAGATCACAGACTGAGGTCTCACCCGAAGCAGTATGGGGGGATGCTGGAAGTAGGTATATGCACCCTTGAGATGTCTAAGGGGTTGATTTAGTCCAACTGTGAATAGTTTTGCGCAGGTTACTTCGCGCAGTTACTTAGCATGCGAGGCCTTCACGGCCTATTTGTTATAGACATTTTTGGGCACCTCAACCCCAATCATAAATTTCCATAAACTGAGGGCTCCTAAGTCCCTAAAAGTGTTGCTTAGCTGCCTAAAGGAACAAGGTCAGCTGATTACATCATCTCCCAGAAGTTCTCCACTGCAAAATGCTCATAAATAGTCAAAACTGGACCATACTGAAAGCCCAGTGCAGAGGGTGCGATGCATATCACCTTCCCAGTGTACAACGTGCGATGCATACTGAATTTCTCCTCTGTAGGGTGCGATGGTTGGGAATGGACAAATGGCAGGGACAAAATGCGAGGTGGAAGATCATGGAATCATCCAGAAGCTTCCCCTCTGACACTTG
>APFE030265944.1:18411-52933 GCA_000404065.3 Pinus taeda | reverse complement strand
AATGCCCACCTCAGCTAGATCATGAAAAAATGTTGTCAAAATAATGTATTGTATTGTATCTTATTACAGGTTTCCTCCCAGCTCAGAAAAACTTTAGATCCTCATCGTAAAGCATTTCACCCGACATCAGAAATATTAACGACCTCATGCTTTAGGGGGCAATTGTTATAGACATTTTTGGGCACTTCAACACCAATCATAAATGTCCATAAACTGAGGGCTCCTAAGTCCCTAAAAGTGTTGCTTCACTGCCTAAAGGAACACGGTCAGCTGATTACATCATCTCCCAGAAGTTCTCCATTGAAAACTGCTCATAAATGGTCAAAACTGGACCATACTAAAAGCTCAGTGCAGAGGATGCAATGCATATCACCTTCCCAGTGTACAAGGTACGATGCATACTGAATTGAGCCTCTGTAGGGAGAAATGGTCGGGAATGGACAAATGGCAGGGACAAAATGCGAGCTGGAAGATCATGGAATCTTCCAGAAGCTTCCCCTCTGACACTTGCCTCTCTGTTTTCGACCAGGGATGAGTAAGAGATCATCATTCTCCAAGTGGAAGCAGGAACTATGAGAGAGAGGACACTAATCAAGATCCCAGAAGATGACTCACCTCCCTATAATCATCTATATATGGATCCCTCATCACAGAGATCGACGGGCTGGAATTTTGTATCTTATAGAGAAGTGTTGTTGGTTTTCTGGTGTACATTCATAGTGTTGGGTGATCTAAGCTTTGCTTGAGGTGAAGAAGGGATTTCTAGCTAGAGGATGATGCTGGGTCAAAACATATGGTTGTAATCCTCATTCTACTTTTCATCTTAATAAAGCTATTTTAGTTTTCCTCCATATTCTTGTGTACTTGTTTATATATGCATTTGTATGGTTAACAAACATCTGGTCCTGTGCTATTTATGAATATAAATCTTTGTTCTTCGATAGTAGTAGGTTGTTGTGATTCCACAGGTGCTCTTTGAAGCTGGGCAGATAAAGAAGAAGTAGCGAAGATCTATCGGGAAGGAGAGGAAATAAAGCGCAAGACTAAGGTTGGTCTCCTTTGTCCCCCTCTTGTCTATTTTCATAAAGGGAAACAAAAGTAGACTTTACTTGTTTGTTTCTAAGATAGCTACCAGTCTTAGTGGGAATAGCAGCATCTGAGTGGACACTATTCCTGGTAACACTATTTATATTCGTCTTTGCACAACCCTAACTAGGGGTCGTGGGGCTTTTGTGCTGCTAGAGAAGTGATCTATGCTAGTTCCCCAAGTCACACCATGGATCTTACTTATCTTCTTATAACAATTAGTTATCTTCATGTAAACAGATACCTTATATTATATTCACTTATTGAGCACATTCATATAAGTTCGCACAACAAATAAACAGTAAACTTGCAATTCGTACCCAATATACTTCAATGCATAAAACAGGAAAAGATAAACAACAAAATTGTAAAACTTATCTTTATTAACACTTCGATCGGTTACATTCTCAACCTACCCTATGCACTTAGTTGTAGGGGTTCGTGCACTCAGCTGCGAACTACTAGGCACTCAGCTGTAGAGCCTTCTCTTACTCTACGACCCAAAGACATGACTCTACACAGACTCAAGGATTCCTTCTTAGATCTTCCATTGATGGATTCCTATATGATTATCTTTACACTTAGAGCCTCACTCTATTTATACAATTCCATGGTCTGTGGACCATGGGTAGATATCTTAAACTAACATTACATTACAAAAAGGAGGGTGGACAAGCCTCTGACTCATTTACCATCTTCGCACTCTGTGCCCACAAATCGCGGAGTCTTTACATCAGCCTTAGTCAAAACTTGGGCTTTAAGCGCCAAAACTTGCCTTGGGGGGATCCCACGGCCAGCAGGCCCCCAACAAAAACATTGTGACTCGCCCTTGAGTCACTTTGTTGGTGCAGAGATCTTCGCGCAGAGATCTCCCAACTCTGCTCAGACTGCTGCAAGGTTGGCAGTGCATTGAACGACTACCTGTTGTGTCTCCTGTACACATTGTTCTGAGACCGCAGTATCGGAACTGCTCCCCTCTATCTGTTCTTGCATCCCCTCCATCTACGCGAGCTTACCTTCAATCATTGCAGTGATTACGGAGGCCTCATCGATCCAAGGCTAAACACACGCCTTCAAAACCGCTTATGTATGTCGCACTACGTCTACTTTCTCCTTAAGCACTTTGGTATGTTTCATATGTGCAAGCCTTTGTGTGAGGGCCATCGTCTGCTCAGTCCCTTTGACGTTGTCATACTACTACTGTAGCTCACATGCCTCTATTTCTAAGCATTGTATGTTCGAGTCCTCCTGTAGATTGGTGAGTACCTTGAACGATTCTTCCAATATTTTGGTGCATTCCTTCACTGCATTGATGATATCTTCCATCCTCGATGTAATGGTGCTGGCACATTGTTCCCTTACCTCTGGAGGAGTTGAAGGTTGCGCCTTCTATTGGGTTGTGTTATATTCTTTCCATGACTAGCCCACGTAGTTAACCGAGCGGTTAGAGGGGGGGCGGAGCCCCCCTTCGTTGTGCCGATTGTGTCGTGGGGGGGTCACACGGGGTTTGAGGTGTACCCGTAACCCCACTTTATGGGGTTTGGAACTTATGTTATGTTGGGCAGACCCACCTATGGTTTTTTGCGTGATTTTCGCACATGTTTTTTGGACTCGATGGTTTTTGGTCCATGGTATTGGATGCTTCGGCATGTCTAAATATGTATTATAACATTGAAAGGAACATAATGAAAAATCAAGCTAGTAGTCCCGGTTTTGGGATCCAGTGGGAAATCTCTGTGTATATGTGTTTTATGTGTTATGCTCTCGCATTTTTATTTTTCATGTGATTTCGAATTCGTATGCAGGTAATTTCTGTACGGGGTTAAAACCTACACATACTGCAACTTGGCAATTCACACTGCTTGTGTCCCTGCAACTAGTTCTGCAACTGTCTTCCGAGAACTAGCTGCAACTAGCTATGCAATTGTCATTTGAGTGACTAACTACGTCTGCTCACATTGTGATCCTTGTGCTACTAATTTTTTTGGGCTCCTGTAGCAAGGATATTGATCCATGTGAGAAATATGCAACAATTAGATCTAATCTGCTGCTCTTCCATGGATTCTGCCCATCGTTGGCCATCTCAACAAAAACATCAAATTCCTCCTCTTCTCCTCTGTGCAGTTGCTGCCCAGCTATTTGCACTCCCTTCTGGAGTGAGAAACTCTGCACACAACTACTATTGCTCTCCTAGGAAAATTCAAACTTCTTATCTAGAAGTCCCGTGAGGAAAGAATTCCCTTAGTATGTGCTCTTCTTCTTTTTCTAACGTTTTTCTGCCTTAGCAACTACTGCAAAAAACTACATCTCACCTGAAGACTGCTCAACGTTGGATCTGTTGTTGCACTTCCTCCTCTGCCACTGACAAATCATGAACTGGAAATCTTACCTCTCTATCAACTCACTTAGAGAGATATTTTCCACGAGAATATTGCCCTCTTGGCTTGGACTACGCAATCCCTCTGGGGATTCGATCTGTTGCCTACGCAACACTTCAATCTCCCTCCTTCTCTTCACCAATGGGCTCTTTCGGTCTTCTCTCTTGCTTCACCTAACCTTTGATACCATGTGAAAATTCGAGAATCCCCGAATCACTACTGCAGTAAATTGATATTACTTCTCCTACTTGTTAATCCATGCAAGTTATTTACTGTGTTCTACTGTAAATATCGAAGTCAATACAACTGCAACCTTCACAACTTTAAATAATATGCGGAAACAAGAATCTGAGCAAGAAATAAATAACATGTTGAGAAATGGCACCAAGAAATTCCAATTTAATTTGTCCTTGAATTAAGCTGTGAATTAAAATCAAATTCTATTCTCATAACAACTTGTTAATTGTTAATTAATTTAAATTAATGTAATTATCTTAGGAATTTCGAGTTGGAATTCTTTCTGTAGTCATGTATATTTTCTCCCTAAATTTTAGGGGTCCAGGATGAGTTTATTTGATTTGTAATTAGATTAACTCAGTCTACTGAGTTAGGGTGAGTTAAGTTAGTTCTAAATTTTTGTGGAACTAATAGAGGACTAACATCTAGTTGGTGCAATAGTGCATCCACAAGTGTTACTCCAGTTAACTGAAGATTCCCTTATGAGAAACTCATGCATGTCAGTTCAGAGAGAGACCCAGTTGAGACTAGAGTGCAAGGATAGTGTACTACCAATTGTATGATTTACTGAGTTGTAATATCATGCACGCAATCAGGAAGAGGACCTAATTAGGATTTCACAGTTTTGGAAGCATGAATTACCTTTAAATATGGGCTATTCATCCTAGGAATTGCGCAAGGAAATAGGGGCTTGGAAGGCAGTGGAAATTGGCTAAGTGTTGGCTAATACCGAGCTTCTGAGGTAAAGAGTTGAGCATACTTGTGTGGAATTGTTCTTGTGTGAACAAGCTTTGTATCTTCACTCATATTTCTTATTTAGTGCAATACATATAGGCAGGGTTTTTGGGCAGTGTATTTCCCCAGGAAAACTTATTGTGTTATGTGCCATTGATTTATCTTCTTCTTGTTTATATTGTTTTCATCGATCTATTGGCTTCCGTTTGTTGAAAGTAGAAGTAGATTCCTGTCCTGTCCTTTAGTAAACTGCATGAGCTTGTGAATCTATAGGAAATTCTACATAACACACACAAATGATATTGTTGTTTTTGGACCAATGTCCCTAGAAAACCCCAATGTGGGAAAACCGGTGCAGCAGCTGAGGGTTTGTATTATTATGCTGTAGATTTTGAATACAATCTTTGGATGCCTTACTAGCTATCCAATACAGAGAATTTGGTTGATAGAGAGATGAGTGAGATATACCTCAGACTATCACTGGCGATCCAGTACTGGTCCAGCCACTGAATGGCTAGCTCCTAGCTGCCTTTTCGCAATCACTGCTCTGCTCTGCATCACAGCTTTTGGGCACTGCGTCACTTCTTCAGGATAATCAATTTCCCTCTAGAACTTCGACTTTCTTCTCTTCCGGTCTCACACCTCGACTTCTGGCTCTGAAACTCGATTCTCCAACAAATTTGGATCTTCTCTCAATCTCTGCACTGCCTCAACATGGCCCTGTGCTGCCCAACGTGGCTCTGCACTACCTCTTCTAGATCTCTCTCTGCCTCCTCTGCAATGTATCCCCGGATTAGGAAATCTTCCTTGGGAAACTATCCTTTCCCTTCACTGCAATAAATCACCTCGATCACTTCTCCAATAATGCTGAGCTTCTCTCATGAGAAATCAATCTCTTGATCTCTCACTTGATGTGTTTTCCAAATTCCTACCAAGCCTCTTCTTATAATCCTCTCGTTGATCAATCAATGACCTAGATTAGATTCTAATCAATGGCTCGGATCATTTTGGCTTGATCCTCGTCTTCTTCTAGAAGTTTCACCCCCAGTTTAATTAATACACTTTAATTATTTTAATTTCCTAAGTTTAGACTTAGGCCTCCATTAATAATAAATTAATAATTAATTATTGTAATAAAACTATCGCCGGGTGGAATTTCCCAAAATGATTTCTGGGTATTTTGGAATACGTGTGTCCTAGCCTCCCTAAAAATTTTGAGGCTTAGAGCACATCCAATGCTACCAGAAATCAACAATCCCGACATTGGGTGAACCTGCTCAACTATTGTGGTATTGTATCGCCCTTCTCCATCTTGATCTTCCAAAGCTTGTCCTTCAGTTCCAGCTTCTTGTGGTCACTATTGTTCTGAAACAAGTCGATCAAGGCTTGCCAAATTGCATATGGTGTATCCTTTCTGTGGAGGTTCGAGACAATATGATCTTGAATACCTTCTAGTGTGATCCTTCTCACCTTTACAACACATTTCTTCCACTCTGCCAGATCTTGAGCATCTGTTGTTGGAGGCTTAGGAATATCTTTGTTTATGAATTCCTTCAGCTCATTGTCTTCCAACATTGCCTCCATCCTGTCCTTCCAAGCAATATAATTCAAACTACCCTCAAGGGAATATTCGGGTCTCAATCCGTAGAACGACATCCCGTTGGCTTTGAAGAATGATCCTGCAAAGACAAACTTGTATTCTCATCTTATAGTGTTATTTATGCTCTAATACCATGTATGAATTCCTTGTAGATTCAAACTGCTATTTGTAATTTACTAAAACAATAGACTTGAATCTACTCTACCAATTGCGGAAACAATTATTGATCGCGAAATCACGAAGCATACAAGAGAAAGAATTCAATCAACACATTACACAATGATTTCTCGGGGAAAATGAAAGCTAAAAATCCCTGCTATCTATATATTGCATTAGTCAGAAAATATGAGAAGATTACAATGCTTTGCTCAAGCTTGAGCAACCTCTGCACTATCTCACTCTGTCTCACAGCTTCCTAAACAAGCCTAGGCCAATACTTAACCAATTTTCTACTTGCCCAAGTCCCTATTTCCTTGTGTTGTTTCCTTGGGAATTAGCCCCCATTAATTAGGGAAATTCCTCAATTGGAATTGTGAAATTCTCCTAGTCCTTCCTCTAACTACATGCACCACTTGTACAATTTGGATGAATATACAACTTATAGTACACCGCCCTTGAACTCCAATCGCAATTGGGTAACTCTCAGATATGATATGCATGAGTTATTTATGATTGAATCATCCATTAACTAGTAGAACACATGAAGCAACACCCCATTGTCTGACCTCCTACTAGTTCCTCCATCAGGTGGAACTAGTTTCACTGAATTTAACTTAGTTAAACTGAATTAATTAATTACATCTAAAAATAAACTCAACCAGGGCTCCTATAGAGTAGGAGACACTCTACATGACTCAAGTTAGACCCTCAACTCGAATTCACTGAGCCAACTAAGTCAAATTAACTTATTTAACTCGTACAAGTTGTCTTGTGATTTGGAATTACAATTATATTCATAATTTAATTCAAAGGAAAATTAAATCAGGCTTTTTCTGGTTGCATTTGCAACATGATGTTCCACAACTTTTCTTTCAAGAACATCTTATGTCGCCCCGAAGAATTCTGGTATAGTTGTGTGAGAGTATCCCACATCTCTTTGGCGGTGTGCTTTCCAGATATATGTGAGACTAGATGGTCCCAGATTCCATCTAGGATCATCCTCTTTGCCTTGTTCATTTCTTTCATGTACTCTTTCAGTTGATCTGCATCAATCAGTACTACCACAACGCTCTCTACAAAGGTTTCTAGGCCATTCTCATCTAACAAGGACATCCTAGCCTTCCAAATGACATAGTTGGAAGCTCCCTCCAACCTATCCTGATCTCTAAGCCCAAATTTTGCCATCTGTGAAACTGGAATGGAAATATCCCTCTTTCTCCTGCTCAGTTTTTGATTATGCTATTCCCACTTCCTTCTAGAGTGAGAAAATCCACTTGCAGTTATTGCCAACGACAACTGGAAAATTTAGAATTCTAAACTAGAAACCCTCTGAGAGAAATTCCCTCTGTGTGTGCACTTTTCTCTTCAATCCGATGCTAATTCAGCTCTAGCAAAACTTCTGCAAAACCCTTTTGCACCCAAACAAGGAATTTTCTCAATGAAAATACAGATCCACTTTACCGGAATTGCACTTGGACGACGATGCCCCAATGGGCTACACATTGCACCCGACACTTGGTAGCTGATCCAAGGCCCAAAGAAGGTTGTGTCTTTTCTAGGGAGACATGGGAGGTCATGTGTCATCCTTTGAGCCCTCATTGATGGAGCAGGGATATGATTTGAGCCAGTGCCAGACCCATGAGACCCATTTGGAGCCCCAATCCAAAAATAGGGATCTTCTAGATGTTTTACAACATAATGAGGGTGTCACCTTCTTCATCATGATTTTTGAGGCCCTCTATCAAAATTCTAGCACTAGAGGCCTCAACGTTGCCTCTCTAAGCCTCTTCGCATGAATGACATCAGGCTTGCATGGGCTAGATAGAGAGACTAATTGAATTTTAAAAGCTATCATGGTTGGCTCGTAACCATGGGTGGGCTACTTAACATTATAGACATGTTAGAGGGGATTTTCCATTTGTAATTCGATCTCATAGGTCTTGTATATATTAGTGAGGCCTCATTTGAGATCTGACCATCACTCTTTGGATTTTCGGCCTATTGGTATATTCAGACCTGTATTTCGTGGAGGACTTTTGGTGATTATGGATGCATTTTGATGCGTGTATAAATTTTGTCTCATTTTTGGAGCTTCTATATGGCATTGTTATGGATGGATATACTCTTCACTATCTTATATGTGCTATTTATGATGAATTTCTGATTTTCGCTAATGTCTAATGCATGGAATAATGTCTTATGGTTATAATGTGTGCCCTAATTGTTGAAGTATTGTTTCAAAATTGTAACTATTGAGAATTTTGCATGTGTTACTCATTTGATAGTGAATGAATGAATGTTGCTGGGGGATTATTGCATTTTATCCTTGAAACTCTACTAACAAGTGTCTAAGAAGTATAAATATCTAAAGGGGTAGCGAAATTTGTTCCTTTATGTCTCCTTGAAGAATGAATTGACGATATAATGATCATTCATGACTCCAAACCTCCCAAGGGTCTAGGCATTGGTCAAATTTCTTTGGTGGTCACCAAAATTCGAATTATTTCTCTTTTGACCTATCTTTTTGTCCTCTTAAGGAAAAGGAGGTCATAGCTAGGGCTTGGTGCAAAATTCAAGGAGGGCACTCTTTCAACAATCTAGGAGCCTAAACATCAATATTAGGTGTAGGACTACCTCCTCACCAAATTTGGTGGGCATCCACCTAAATTTCACCCATAAATTGGAAAGCCATAGTTTCCACACCAAGAGGGAACCCTAGTAGGCTAATCCTTCAACTTGAGGACTCTTGGATGTTAGAAAATAAAAAAGGCAGAAATATTTTCTTATGTTGATAATTACTTGTGATATCTTTGTGTTCTTATTAACTTTCTTATGTTCTTATTTTATCTTTGTTTCATCAAACAATCATCAGAACAAAACATGAAGATCAACGACACCAAATGTAGGCTCTCAGCTAGGGCCAAAAACCCTCTAAAGGAGAAAACCTAATCAAACTCTTCCACTAGTAAATCAAATTGAGATAGACCAAGACCTTAGACCCAAAAGACATTCCTCCTCCACCAAGTCATCCTTTCAAGCTTATTCAACAAACTTCGGTAATCCCTTCTTGTTTAGCAGCTACAACCCAGCAACAATCTAGAACTTCGACCCCCAACAACTTCAAAATTTTGGCTCCCAGCAACAATCCAGAACTTCGACCCCAACTACTTCAGAACTTCATCCCAACAACAATCCAACAACTTCACACGTGTGAGATAAGGAGAGAGAAACTTTCGACTTCTATTACTTGACAAAGTCCTTTTTTTCTAGCCGTTTCCTCCTTGCTCCTTAAATTTTGCACCCTTTTCTTGTCCCATAAATTGCAGATCGAACTTAATGAGTGAGCGTTCCAAATGAGGTCAAGTTGCTGCCTTTATATAGGATATTTTTGCCCTCAATTACGCTGACTTGTCTAGTTAGAGGTTGACTTGCTGGAGGAGGCCTGAAAGACCTAATTTACGTTAAAAAAAAATATTCTTGATTGACAATGCCTAAGAAGGGTCTATTACATTATGACATGGACAATGGCACTTGGCATAAACCCTAGAAGCCTACAATGGAGGATTTGACCTATAAACCATTGACCCAAGCATGAAACCCATGCTTTAATAAGTCAATTTCTTTTATAATAAAATTCATTTTTCTTTATTTTGACAAATACATTACATCATGACTCAAATACAACTATGAAGACTGACACTAGTTACATTCTTCAACATTGTAGGAAAAATTTTGGTACTTGTTGAAGTAAATATATCAGTCTTTTCTCTCATCTACCTTAACTTAGGATATTACCTATATATCATGTTCTATCTCAACCTTAGTTTTCATGTAGCCTTTATTATAAAGGGGTTTTAATGGAAATAATTTCTAGTCTCTCCCAAGGATTGTACCTTTGTTGAAATTTACATAGAATGAGCTACCTTTCCTCACTAAAACCTATCACAAAGACAATTTTCACAAGTGAGTAATACTGGGACTCCTCCTGTCGATGAAAATCCAAGAAGAGTAGGGGACTTAGGTTGTGCTGACAGTAGGCCTATGCCCCAAGTATTGTTGTGCCTTCTAGCTTTTTCCTCTCCACAAGGCCTGCTAGTTTGTGCAGCAATATTTTTGGAGCCATTGCCGGGGAAGAAGTGAGTGTCCATTCCCTGCGAATCATCAAGGAATTGATTCTTGAACGACAATATAGATAATTCTCAGACGACTCCATTTCTTATTAAAACCCCTAGTTTACTAGGATTTGAAGAATTTAAAGACACCATTGCTCCTAGAACTATGGTTGCTGTGAGAAGAGGGAAAATAACTCCATCACCTATTAGAACTAACTTACTCCCCAAGTTTGAGGAATTTGATAACAGTACAAACATCAATACAAATAACCAAAATGAAAATGAAAATGCCATGTCCAAAATGCTGATCAAAATCCTCCTAAACCTAAAATGTGGTATGTGGCATCCTTCAAGCCATTGAAATTTGATCTATATCCCAATGCTCCTCACCCATTACTTGACAAATATCGTGAGTGGTTGCCTAAGTTCAATGGGGATGGTACAAAAAGTGTTAAAAAACATGTCTTTGACTTCATATGGGAAATTAGTTTCAAAAACATCAAGGAGTAAGAATAAGACATTGTTCTCATGCTTTTTGCATCATATTTGGAGGGAAAAGTCAAGGATTGGTACACACGATTACCAAAGAGAAGTACTCCTGATTTTGAAACATTTGAAGAAATTTTTAAGAAGTAGTGGGCTAATCACCTTGATGGAGGTGTGGCACTTGGTAAGTTCCTATTATGATGAAAATTGACAATGAAAATATGCAAGACATTGTTCAAATATTTGAAAGTACATATTGGGACATGCGAGATAAGTTGAAGCCCACCGAAGATATTGTGTTGGAAAAATTTACACAAGTTGTTGGGGGACGTTTCTCATACATCATTTGGGAAAAGGAAGCCAAGACATATAATTAGGCAAAGAACATGGTCATTAAAGCTAAATGAAACATGAATTCTTTCCACATTGACCTTTTCAAATATCCCTGAGCCAAACTCCAAGTCGCCAAGAGCAAAAAAGATGATGGAATGAAGGAAGTTGTGCAAATGTTGGCAAAGAAGGTTGGTGAGATGTCTACCTCTTGAAAGGCTGCTATGAACAAGTTGGCTGCCATAGAACAAGACCATATTAGGTGCCAACATCCCGACACCTCTTATATGACTAATAACTTCATTCCTAAGAAGAGTGAGGGAAAGCAACAAGAGGTCCAGAATACCTTGGCCCCCACCAATGTGGTGGACCAAGATAATACATCCGAGGAGGACTCCAAGGAAGAGGAATATCCACAAGAGGAAACTGAAGAACAAGAACTTGAGCAAATGAAGAATGTAGATCAAGACTCCTCATTCAATATCCTGTTGGTCGAAAATTTTATTCACCTTAAGACAAAAATGATCAAGCCACCAAAAGAGCCCTCTAGAGACTTGTTTGTTGCAGAGGTAGATGGGAGATTCAAGGGTAATACTTATTCTAGGAAGAATGAAAAACAATTTCAACCATCAATGGAAGAGAATACAAAAGCAACCTCACAATCGTCTAAGGAAATAGTGAAGGTTCCTTCTCCAAACCAACCCAAGCCCATAGGTAAACAAATTGAGCTAAATATTGATGCTTCTAGTGCAATTGGGAAAATGATAGTGCAAGTACCAATCAAATAAATTGCTAGGCTACCAACTCAAAGAAAGAAAATAACCAAAGCTTTGGGGCTTCAGGAGGAGGACCCTCAAATAATGTTACAAGCCATCCATGTGACAAAGACTAATCTAGGACATGATCCATTCTTGTGGACCTTGACCATACATAGGCTTCTCTTTTATAAATGTATGTTTGATTTCGGGGTTGCAACCAACATTATGCCATTAAAGGTCGTGAATCAATTAGAATCAAGCATCACCAAACCTTATAGAAATGTGTGTGGCTTTGATTCCAAGTCTGTCCTTGTCCATGGCCTTATCAGAGACCTTAAAGTATGTTTAACTTGTAACAATGATATAGCCATGCTCATGGATGTTGTGGTGGGGGATATTCCTGATGTTTAGGGAATGTTTCTATCAAGGAAATGGGGTGCGTCAATTGGGGGCCACTTATAGTTTGACTTGTCATATGCCACTATACCTTTACCTGATGGGTCCCCTTTCATATTATATAGAGAACCATTGCTGGCATAACATGTTGAAGTGCTTTAGCCATATCCATACCCTGATTATAAATCAAAAGGGAAAGTCTCTAAGCAAGTCAATCTTCCTCCACCACAGGATGTCTGTCTCCTCAAGAAACCACAACCAGAATTGAAATTTTTTAAGAAACAATGGGTGATCCTACGTAAAAGGGAATTCAAACCTAGCAATGTTGTCTTGGTTGAGAACAACACTATGTCTGTTAATATCCATGGGAACGTTGGTTATGGATATTATTACATATCTAGTTTGGATGGTGAGACTTGGTCAACACTAGTCAAGCCAACCGTAATCACCCCTTTCTGAGATACATGACATTGTATCATATGCATGTTAGAGTAGGTGCATTGCATATTCATTTTGCATAAGAATTTAATATCATATTGATTTCTCATGGTCGATTACATTACATTTATCTTAGCATTGCACCTTAGAATAGATTTTATTTATTTTGTGGTTTATTATATATTTGATGAAAAACAAGGCAATCAAAGATGCTTAGTGCACATGCTCCGAAACATAGTCTGTGATGTGTAGGTAACAGGTCTACGATCCCAGAGAATTGTTGAGGTTCTCATGATTTCCCCTGTCGAGTACATGGATCATGTGCTCTATGGTGAGCTCATGTCCCAACTGGAGCCAAATGTAGCCCACCAAAAGTTGGGTCCCCCTTTGGAGAGCTTTTCTTTCCGATGTATCCTCCTTCAGCTGACAACGACAACTCCTGACAGCGACCTAATAGATTTGATGTGCTATTTTATCTCTACCACCTGAGCCAACCATCGTGTACCCTCGCCCATTAGTCGAGATCATCTGTTTGAAGGTGGGTTATCCAATCCTAAAGGTGTGATTTTTCATTATGCAATCAGGTGTTTATGCTTGTTTTTCTTGGACACACATGGGTATGGATCACTGGGTGACTTGGAAGAAGGAAGGGTTTAGATTGTCTCCTTGTTCCCTTACCTTAACTCGGGGGTTAATCCTCAACCTTAGTTCCATGGGATCTCCCCTACTTGCTCATAGCTTTAGGATAGGCACTACTTGGAAAACCCTGATTTTGGTAGGGTGGTACTGTTTTCCCGTTCCATGTTTTTCACTCCTGTCCGCACATTACATGCCCTAGTTCATCATCTTCCCTCTCTAGGTCCACAAGGCTTGGGTACTTCCCCCCCCTAGTCCACATAGTTGGGTTAGCCTTGGAATGATGCCCCATAGGTTGATGTAACTAAAAAAATGATAAAAGCATAATATGGCCACATACAAAAGGAAACTTGCCATAAAATGCAAAATATGGTCAGGACAATAAAATGTAGCATGTGGGGAAAATACAAGCATGAGCTCTACTCCTTATCATTATGGCCATCACCCTAGTTCCTAGGGCCCCTTATGAGTGCCCCTTACATCAAGAGGGGACCCATGTATGTCCCAACCCTTGGTGGGGGATGAACTGCTCACTTTAAGGGGGTAATCACTATTATTTCGTATACATCATGCTCTCATTCCCTAGAGCCCCTAGCAATAAAATAAAAGAAAAATCAATAGAAGGAAATGAAGGAGGGTTGAAAAACAAAGGTCGGGGTAATTGATGTACCACAATCGCTCCATCCTACATTCATACACCTAAATATGTGGACATCCCTCATAATTTCCATACTTGAGCCCATGTCATTTGGCCTTGAGACCCCTATGTCCCCATCCACCTCATCATTCTCCACATGACACCTACCAATTAAAGGATGTACCTTATTCATGTTCTTCCCTTTAGGGGATGGGAACACCTAATAGGGTTGTTTATTAGCCACTCCTATCCAGGGAGGTAACACCATTACATGCTGAAAGCCCCAAATTTAGAAGGGAAACCCACTCTAAAGCCTCATTTCTGCTTTTGACTAACAAGCTTATTCACTCAATTGCACTAATGAATTATTGCTTTTAAAGGTGAGGATATGCATTGGTTCTTATACAAGATTGCAAGTGGGTTTTCCTCTTGGACTTGGCCTCCCTATATGAGATCCAAGCTCTCTAAAGGATCATGATGGCATTTGTAGGGTGAGTGTTGAGAGCCACGGGCCTCCATTCGTGCAGAGCATTGATTATCACATTGTGGGCTTCTTCAGCACCATTATTAGCTTATCCGTTGCCTCAATTATTTGAGAGATGATGCACTTGGACCACAATGCCCTAGCCGACTACACATTCAATCCAGCACCTGGCAGCTGATCCAAGGCCCAGAGGAGGTCGTGTCTTTCCTAGGGAGACATGGGAGGGCATGTGTCATCCTTTGAGCCCTCATTGATGGAGCATGGACATGATTTGAGTTAGTTGGTGACCTATGAGACCCATTTGAAGCTCCAAGCCCAAAATAGGGGTCCCAGAGATGTTTTGCAGCATAATGAGGGTGTCACCTTCTTTATCATGATTTTTGAGGCCCTTTACAAAAGTTCTAGCACAAGAGGCCTAAAAGATGCCTCCCTAAGCCTATTTGCATGCACAATGTTAGCGTTGCATGGGCTAGAGAGAGACATTAATTGAATTTTAAAAGCTATCATGGTTGTCTTGTAACCATGGGTGGCTTACTTAGCATTATAGACATGTTAGAGGGGCTTGTTCATTTGTAATTCGACCTCATGGGCCTTGTATATATTAGTGAGACCTCATTTGAGATCTGACCATCACTCTTTGAATTTTCGGCCTATTGGTAAATTTAGGCCTACAACTCGTGGATGATTTTTGGTAATTATGGATTTGTTACTGCTCAAACTAGCAGGGGTCCTAGGAGGGGATCCTATAGATCAAATACTAATTTAAGTGGAAACAATGGAGCGATAGCTCACTATCACCTCAACTAAATCTCCATGCTCTTTATGGACTTTGACCGATGGGAGGAGTCCCGATATGAGAGGAATCACTAGGAATAATAGATCGATGATGGGATGAGATGTGATTGCTAAAGCCTATTCACATGAGAGGCTCAGATAAGGGGTTCGCTTGCTATGAAAGCAATATATATGGCTCTTTTAGAAGGGCTATGAGGACACTTAGACCTAGTTTTGGAGATTAATACTTGGCAAGGTGTAACCTAGGCATAATAATCCTAAAGAAATAATGGTTTCTATGTAGTCCTTGTGGAATATGAGTCACAAAGATGTGGGACCACAAAGAAGCCAAGTGGGCCCAGACTAGGTCAAGGGTGTTGAGTTGACCAACAATAGAGGGGCATGACCAAGTTTGAGAATAGGATCAAAGGAAATAATTTTCTTTTAAAATTCAAATGCAATGATCCAAATGAGGACACTGACCTAAGGCAACCTAGGGAGAGGATTGATCCCTAAGCTAGGGCTTGCAATATCTTGGGATTCTACCTTTGGATTGAGATCAAATTTGGAGGACCCCTTGAGAAAACCCTAGCGCAGTTGTGGACCAAATTTCAAGGGTTTTGAATGGCTACAAAGGATTTCACTTGATGCCCTAGGTGACCACTAAGGTTAGGCCTAGAGAGAAGAGAAAGGTAAGAAAAATATTCATTTAGGTGACCACCAATGGCTAGACCAATGCCTTTCCTTGGGGAGAGATGGAGTCAAGGATATTTTGAGATTTGGAGAAGCTTTCACTCAATCAAGGAGACCTTAGGCAGCTTTGTATGGCAAATTAGGGCATGAACTTGGCTACCAAAGGAACTTATACTTTGATGTGCAATAATTGATGACTTATCAAGGTATTATCAATGAATTTTAACCTCTAGGAAAATATGTTTATCATACGTGACACATGTAACATATGCAATGCCTCACAAGTCCAAAAATTTCACAATTTTGCATAAAATTAGGGCAATTTCAGATTTAGAGAGCAAAAATCCCATACATGATTCATGTGACAAGAGAGATATAAAGTTAGACATGAAAATGAGAATTCACATGTATAATGAGTATATCCAATCATCATTTCAAGACAAAATTTGAAGCTCCAAGATCAAGAGATAGTATCCAAACATCAAAATTCATCCATGAAACCAAACTCGTCCTCCAAAAGGGAATGCGAAATTCTAACAAGAGTTACTGATTCAATCCAAGTGATGATGAGAGGAATGAATGAGCCTCTCATCTATTTATATCCTTTCTAAAGAGTTCGATCTGCCTAATTAGGCCTAATTAAGCCCCAAATAACAAAAAAATGTGCAATAATAACATCCCTTGGTGACAAGCCCACCAAGATATCTCCATAATACAAAAATAAGCCTCTCAAGAGGGAAAAGCAGTAAACATGATGAGTCGTTGGGCTGTTGAGAAAGCCAATTGGAGTCCAAAGTATTCCAAGTTGAGAGAATAGGCTCCAAACACAGTGATCAAGGGGTTGGCCCGTTTATATCCATGCAAGTCACATGTGGTGTCCCCAAGTGGGTGTGGGGGCACAATGACATCCTCATGGGCCTCCAAGTAGATCAAAAATCCCTGTAAACCATCTGTAAGGGTTAGAATGATGACATAAACCCTCCTTTTGTCTCCCATGGTGAGACACATCCTTGTCTGGGCCCTAAAATGTCTGCCAAGTGTATCGTGTTGATTTGGAGAGACTAAAGCACATGAGACATCCAAGACCCAGAAATGGTTTGGGCAGATTCTACCTAAGAGATATTAAAATAATTAATATTTTTAATGGAGTTCCTAAGTCTAAACTTAGGAAAAATAAAATATTAATGGGTATTAATATAAAACTGGGTTAGAAGGTTCTAAATGACATGGATCAAGCCAAATCTAATCTTAGCCGTTGATTAGAGATGTAATCTTGGCTGTTGAAGGACCAACAAGAAAAGTATAAGAGGAGGCTTGAGGGTCAGTTGGAGAATACACCAGAGTGATCAATCATTTGATTTTCTAGAGCGGGGTTTGCTAAGAAAAGTCAAATCAGTGATCAGTTGCAACGAGGGGTAGTGAGTACAAGACAGAGAGGTAGAGATAGTGCCGAGAGACTAGCGCAAAAGCAAAGAAAGGCAAACGCTGAGCCAGAGGGAGCCACACAGAGCTAGTAGGGACTGCGTAGAGGCTAAAAGGGCCTATGTAATCCATGAAGAGGGCAGTAGGAGTGACGTAGAGGGTGTAGAGGCTGCGCAGTGCCTTAGAGGGCTAACACAGAGGGTTTTGGGTTGGCATTGAGGCCAAGTGGGCTGACGTCGAGCTTAAGTTGTGTTGGAGGGGGTTTTCGCGGGGCATATTTTCTGAATATCTACTTCCGAATAGAGAGGTATTACTGCCGGATTATTTTCTTTGTCGGGTGAACTAGTTTGGCACTTAGTTGTACTCAAGGATAGACTACATAATATGTTAAATTGGAAACTAGGGCCAAACTCCATGTGGGTCGGCTTATTTATGGCAGCGGATATTTTTATTGGATCCCTCTCGTCAAGAGGTGTAGGATTGATCCAAAGATCATCCGATTCCGATAAGTATTTATGGAGATATGAATTTATTTATTTTTTTATATAATTATTATCAAGTCGACCAGCTATTATGTAGGCTCTAGAAGCCCAACCGAGGTGTCTATTCATCATCCTTGTTTTGGTATAAATAGATGAGGATTTGATATCATTTGTACACATTCTTGAGGTGATCTCCTCTCCACGTCTTGGGTTTTTGGAGAAGGAGAAAACCAAAAGAATGTGCTGGCCTAGAAGAAGCCCTAGCTACAGATAAATCTCTTATCACAGTCAACGCGTTGCCCTCAAAGTGATGCCCAAATTCGTGTCTATGAAATCATCTATACGCAGGCTATTATACAACGGAGCAAGATATTCACGAGTGAAAATATTCGGATGGTTTCACTATAATAAGGATTCCACGCAGACATGGAAACTCATGCACTCTATACGCTGAGATGGCACAGCATGGAGATATATCGCACAACATTCAAAGGGATACATACATAGCTAGCCGCAGTACATACAGCCTAATACGCTGAGACACTAATACGTAGTCATAGAAACTCTTATGATACATATCCGCAGTAGATGGTGGAGATCTTACACGCTCTCCTATACGTAGTTCAATAGGACATCAATACGTTGTTTACGCTGATGCTGTTCACATATACGCTGGTCCATACGTTGCTTATGAAAACGCTGTTCACATATACGCTGGTCCATACGCTGTTTATGAAAACATCTGTTCATATAATATGCTGGTCATTAATGATACTCATACGCAGATCGTGGAGATTCTACGCAGGTCATGAAGACTCATACGCAGTCAATGATGACACTAGTACACAGATCATGGAAACACTATGCTATTCATGATGATGTTCATTTATACGCTGTTCATGGTTATTATACGATGCCCTACTCTATGCATTGGGTCACCGATGTCCACATAGTAGCTGCAACGTTATTAGAAGCCGTTGTTCACATGGTAGCCGCAGCTGTCATAAACGGTATCATAAAAGGTAGCTGTTGTGATGTCAAGCATGAAGAAGAGCCACAGTAAGGAAGACATCTAACCACAGAGAGCCCAGGTATATGAAGCCGAGGTAGCCGCAGTTAAGAGCAGATATGCACTACAAGAAAAATGACGCCAATCTCAGGTGACTACAGGTTCTTGGTGTTAAGGTGCTGAAGCATATATGATAAAGGGTTCTGGAGGAAACCCTTGCAACCTTCACTTCGGACCTACCTTCACATGTATATAAATGAATATGGGTACCCTCTCAACTGCATGCTATCTCTAATTAGAGAAGGCTAATGATGATCTCAGTATGTCTATGAGTAGCATCTCGACATACTTGTAGGTGATGTCATCAGCTGGATGAAGCTGAAGGATCTTAAGGTGCAGCATGATGGGCATAATAGTAAAGGGCAGCACATGCAACATAATAAGGACAACATGATGTATGGGAAGCATAATGATGGGAGCATGAGAAGCATGATGATCATGGGCAGCATGATGGTGCTACATAGTAAGGTGCAACAAATGGACGAGATGCAGCACGATGATAGGTGAAGGAGTCACCTTGAGAATCGGTTGAAGCAGATGTCTTCAACTGATCTCATCATTATACGAAATGAACTATGCTAGATCTAGATAAGTCAAAGAGTTGACTTCTGTTGTAAATGTACTCTCTCTCTCTTTCTCTGTTGAACTTTGAAGATAAAAGAAGATTTGATCAAAGGGTTTCCCCACACATTGTGGGGTTTGTCCCTGGCTTGCGCCATATCTTGTGTCCTCTTGCCTTGGCTTGTCTTCTGCGATTTATAGTTATGTTCTATCTGCAGTTTATCTTAATGCTGATGTGATTGCCAACTACGAAAATTTAAATAAATTACTCTAGCATAGAACATACCTAAACTTAACATAATAAAATAAATCCTCAGAATTGCTGCACCGGTTTTCCCAAGTTGGGTTTTTCCGGGGACGAGTTGTCCAAAAATTACGGTGTCACTTATGTGTTTTCTATTTCTTTCAGCTGTTGATCTATAGATGGTTGAGACTGTATTGTGTTTATTTCGATGTTTATATGTTTAAATAACTTGTTCGTAATTAACAAGTAGGAGAAATAAACCAGATAATACAGATAAAATTTCTAACAGGTAATACTTAGAAATTTCAACATGGTATCAGAGCGTGGTTGCAGATCACAGGAGAGCTGAAGGCACCAGCTGAAGCAGAGCATTTGCAGTAGAGACAGTTGTCCCAAGTGACATAAGTTGTTCCTTGCAGAAAGCAACAGGAGAAGGGTTGACACAAAGGGACTACATCATTAGTCCAAGCTAGAGAGAGGCCAGCGCAGAGGCTGAGGAGGGAAGAAAAGGCTCACACAGAGCCACACAGAGACCAGGAGGGTTGAGTAGTTGGCTACGGGAGCATTTCAGCCAGTGCCGGGATTGCGCAGAGCCTAGATGCTTAGTCCTTTAGTTGCTGGGGCATAGGAAGCTGTGGGCAAATTGTGAGGAGTGAAGCTGGTGGCGTGTTGTTGCTGCTGAGTCAGAATAGTATCTAACGGGCAAAACCAAGGTAGAGGGAGTCGCTACCGAGGTGGATTTCTAGCCAAGGAATCTGGGTTAGTGTTGCAAGTGCATAGGAGATCAAAGAGGTTGGCAAGCGGATCTCCAGGAGGGAAATCAAGACTCAGAGGGAGTCTAGCAGAGAACTTCTAGATGGTAAGTAGCGATTCAGAGGGAGTTGAAGAGAGAAATTCCAGAGGGAAGTAGAGACTCGAAGGAGTCGAAAGGAAGAGCAGAGAAATGGCCATGAATGGACTGAGGGATCAGGACAGGTTGGATGGGGCATCCAACTTTGTGGTCTGGAAGGCCAGGATCCTATCCATTCTAGATAGACATCGCATCAAGGCCTTCGCCTTGAGAATGGTGGCTATCCCAGTTGACCTGACTGATAATGAGAAGTACGAGGAGGCAATGACCAAGGCGAAATGCATCATCCTTGATGGGGTCAAGGATCATGTGGTCCAACATATTGCCGAGAAGGAGACGACAAAGGAAATGTGGGACACCTTGAAGATGTTGTAACAACATACTTCCTTGCAGAGGAGGATGTTACTTGAGAATCAATTGCGGTCATACCAGATGTAGAAGGGGGAGCAGATAGATCACTTCCTCGGTAAATTGAAGGAGATCCGGGACCAACTGACTTCCATAGGGGCCACGCCGGATCAAGAGTTGATGGTGAGGACCGCACTAAATGCAGTCTCTGAGGAGTGGGAGACATTTGTCTAGAGCATACTGGGTAGGGGGAATCTTCCAGATTGGGAAGAATTATGGGCGGCTCTTCACCAAGAATAGATCAGACGACTGAGCAAGATGGGAAGTAGCAGCAAAGGAGTCCGGATCAAGAAGGAAGAGGAAGAGGATGCAGACTGGCATCTGTGGGGAAGTAGGAGAAGAGGAAGAAAAAGGACCTCTCTAAGGTCAAGTGCTTCAATTGTGGGGAATTGGGTCATTATGTGAACCAGTGTCTGAAGAAGAAGACTAAGGGAGAGGTGTTTGACTCCAAGGCAGCGCCAATGAAGGCGGAAAAGCAGGTAGAGGAGGATGACGATTGTGCCATGAGTGCTCATGTACCTCTAGAGAAGAGGTGGGGAGATATCGAGCTGTACTCTGGAAGACTATAGGCGATGAGGGGCAGGATCCTTGAGGTACCCAAAATCTTGGATTATACCTAGCCACGGGAGCCCTGAAGTGAGAAGTAGCACGACTGGCGGATGTCGGTATAAATGGATACGGATGAAGCGGAAGAGAGTGCTATAGTCCAGTAGTCTCAGGCAGCTCAGAGCTAGCAGGTTACAGTAGTGCGAGAGGCACAAAGGAGGTTGCAACAGTGCAGGATGGCACAAAGAGGTTTGCAGCGGTGCGAGAGGCAAGGAGTTGTTGCGGCAGCGCAGAGGAAGTAGAGGGAGCACTTTATAACGGCAAAGAGAGCTTCAGAATCAGGAGTGTTTCTAGTCCGACAGGGATGTCAGTGGTTGGGTGGATCAGTTACTTACTTCTCAGTAACTGAGTTACATTGCAGTAGTAGTATCCAGTAGTACGATGCAGCATGATAAGAGGGGGTTGTAGTGCAGATGCAATGTTGGGAGAAAGGACCAACAACAACACGGATGCAGAGGGAGCTGCCGTATGGATGCAGTAGTGGTAGTGGCAGAGCCATGGGCAGCAGTACAGGATGCAGCAGCGCAAAGGATGTTGGGCGGGGAGGCCTAGCATCAACACAAGTACTGGTGCCGTATAATCAGAGTGATGCTTAGTGTGGAGTATTACTATAGCATAGTTTTTGCTAAGAGGGAGTGTTGATTTGAGGTAGCATCGAATGTGCTCTAGCCATGACAATTGGTGGAGAGGTTAACGCAAAGGCCAGAAGGGCCTGCGTCATCCACGCAGAGGGTCGTAGAGGCTGCGTAGTGCCTCAGAGGGCTGACGCAGAAGGTTCTAGGCTGATATTGACGCTAGGTGGGCTGACACTGAGCTTCGGTTGTGCTGGAGAGGGGTTCGTGGGGTAGATATTCTGAATATGTGCTTTCGAATAGAGAGGTATTATTGCAAGATTATTTTCTCTGTTGGGTGAGCCAGTTTGGCACCCATTTGTACTCAAGGATAGATTGCATAATAAAATAAACCCTCAGAATTGTTGCACTAGTTTTCCCAAGTTTGGTTTTTCCGAGGACAAGTTGCCCAAAAATAACAGTGTCACTTGTGTGTTTGCTATTTATTTCAGTTATTGATCTGTAGATGGTTGAGACTATTGATGGGACTCATCATTGGGTAACTATATGGACCTTAAGTCACCTCCTAGCTTAATCAAATCAACTCTTCTCACAATTTATTACATGTTTTGATTATATTTTGTTTAATGAGATGAGTTAAAGTGAGAGATTATGTCTAGTGGACTAATATGCATTGAATGCAGGTTTCAAAGAGAAAATCGAGGAATTTTGGCAAGATTAAGGTTTGAAACTCGAATGGGACAAAGGAGAGAGATTCTAGGAGGTATTTCCTCCTCATTTACTCCTCCCTCATTCGAATATTCCTCCATTAATCAAACTAGCTCAGAGTACAAGCAGCCAAGTCATAAAGATCAAAAAGCAGTCGAGCAAGTGATAGTCAAAGAGTTAGTTCATCTCGAGTTTGGGAGTCGAGCCTTCCTAGATTTAAGGAAGTCATTGGGGACTTCAGTTGTATAAATAAAGAGGCCTAGAGCCTCATTGCGATTCAAATTTTTGTTGTAAAAACACTATTTATTCTTGAGCTCCAGACTTGTGGAAGACATTGCTATGTAATTTCCTATTTTCATAATGAGAATGAGATTTTTCATGATCCAATATTGAGTTAACTCAGAGGGTTGAAGCTTTTGGGTTAGGGCCCAACCCTAGTAGCAAAGGCTCCTCTTCTTATATCTGTATGCTTAGATTAATGTCATAGATTCATGATTAAATTGTCCTTAGAAGCATTTCATTGCAGGCAGTGTAGATTTGATTAAATTTTTTATTAGTTTGATTCCATTTGTGCTTTACTTCAGCAACAGGTTAGAAGGGAAAAAGCATCACAAAGTTGTCAGTAGGTGTCTTGGCCTCACTTCTTCCTTCAGGGATCATTACTTGAGGAAAGGACCCCTATGTAGCCCCTAAAAGACAAATTTCTATTTTCTCACAGAATTTAGAGTTCACTGTACTTGAACTAGCATTTGATCAGTTGCAGTGTAGGATTTAATTACCATCTCTTCCATCTTCAATCTTACAGTAGATCTCATCAATGATTCCATTTTATTCTGCGATTTTCCTCATGCATGAAGCAGACAACTAGCTCATTAAACTCTGTTTTTCTAGGTTGAAAGACCTAGTGGTTTCTTGCTAGCTGAACAATGACAAAAGGCAGAACCATCACTTTTACTTGTGTATACAACACTGTCACCTCCAAGTTTGTACGAACCTTGGATTGATAAAGTAAAGTTGGTAGCTCTAAGAGTTGCAGAATTCTTGCTGCAATACTGGTGCTCATCACTATTTGGTGTCGTTGCCAGGGAGGTGTCTGAGTAATATGTGATTACTACTTTCTTTCTTCCATTTCTTGTTTATGATATTCTACTATTAGTTTCATTTCTACAAAAGTAATTTAGATTGATTCCTTTTCCATGTTGCATTCTTTGCTTTCCTTTCCATTCTGCAAGTAATATTTCAATCAAGTAGTTAATTTTTCATTCAGTTTGCAATTTCAATTCTGCAATTACTTTCAAAGTATGAAAAAAACACAAAACAAAACAAAATCATTTTTTTCATGTCTCATAGGAATAAGGATAACTTAGGGAAATTTTTGCCAAATACCCCCACTGCAACAAACATCCAACCTTCCCTCTTCTTTGGTGGCTGTGAACTGGAGGAACCCTTAGGTGAGCAACCAAACATATTTGAAGAACCTACAGGGGAAGAAGCAAAAGAAGAACCCATTCCTACTGAACCAATGGCTGAAAATAAAAATGACAGAGGAAATAGAGAAGAGCTGAGGGTACCTTCCCCATCAAGGAAACCAATGGGGATACTAAGATGAAAAATATAAGCCCCTCCGCCCTTCCTCATTTCCATGGCCTGACCACAAAAGACCCAGACACTCTCTTATTTGAGTTTGTTGTCATATGCCGAAACTATGACTATACAAATAATGAGCAGAAGTTGCAACTATTTCCATCCACTCTCAAGGATGCAACTTTGCGTCGGTTCATGGGTTTACCTGGAGATAGCATCACAACTTGGGCTTAGATGTACCAAGCCTTCAACAACAAGTATCGAGACTACTGTAGGTCTAAAGACACTAAAGAGGAAATTTTTAGGATGACCTTAGGCAATGATGAATCCCTAGAGGATTATGAAGAAACATTCTAGCTTAGCTACAAAAGGGCCAGGTGCACACTTGACCCTGAGTCACTGAAGCTGGTCCTGCTTAGAGGAGTAAGGGAAGATCTTCTGGATATCGTACACTTGTTAGCAGGAGGGGATATCTACCGATTACCCTACGAGATATCAAGACTGTCTTTAGAAACCATTCTAGGGCAACTAGGAAAAAGGGTAGGGGTAGTCAACTTATGGTCAGTCCATCCTCTTCCAATTCATCCATTAAGGGTGAAATTGGAAATATGCTGGAGGATTTCAAGAGTGAGATGATGCAAACCTTTGCCCTATAGATGGACACTATGCACATTAAGAGAAAACAGGAGGAAGCAAAGAGAGCCTTGGCCATTTTCTATCCTAGATGCACCAGGAAGCACCCTAGGAATGAATGTCCATTGAATTCTATTGAAATCTGCTAAGTCTGTGAAGAAAACCACTCCACAGACAAGTGTCTTTCTCTAGCTGGACTAAAAGTTGTATATCAATGAGCTGAAGGGGTCACTGAGCAGCTCTGCTACATAAACCAAAAGAGACCTCATGGGCTTAGGCCATACCAACAGGGCATGCAAGGGTCATCCCATGCATATTACAACCCCAACCAGAGCACATCCATACCTTGTTAGGGGGTCCCTGCTCATCCGTCCTGGTCTACACCTCCTCCTTGGTCCTTTGCACCTCAGTATCAGTCCTAGCTAGCCAGCTAGTCATTTCAACCATATGCTTTGCCACAACCTCAATGGAATGCACCGCCCCAAGGGTGGAGGCCCCCATACAAAAATGTTCCAACTTTATTGCCTTCACCACCTGCTCAACCACACCTTTTACACTCTACTCCACCTAAACAAACCCAGATGCTTGCCCAGCCAAAACCGAACCCGAACAATAGACATGCACAAAAAATATATAGTGGAGAGACATCCTATCCAGCTTACGCTGTGGAAATTCAAGAAATCAACCTGAGATCTGGGAGAGTACTTCCGGACAACCAACCTCTATCTCCACCTAGGAAGGTTGAGGAAGAAAGAGAGGAAATCATGCTTAAAGTAAATCCAACACCCTTTCCTGAGAGATTAACCCAACCACTCCAGCCTACCCCAGAAGAGACTGAACTTTTGGGAGAATTGAAAAACCTATGTGTCAAAATTCCACTTCTCCAAGCTATTAAAGATGTACCTATTTACAACAAGTTGATTAAGGAGAAGTGCTTCAAGCATCTAGGGAGGCGAAGAAGAGATGCCCCTACCATTAATGTCATTGGACAACTGTCTGACTTAATGCTGGGGCAGGTAATCTGTCCAAAGTATTTGGACCCTGGAAGCCCTATAGTAGATGTACACATCAATGGCACCATTGTCCCACTCACTTTGATCGATCTTGGGGTTGCCATTAATGTGATGACCAAGGACACCATGCTCAAGCTCAACCTCCAAGGTTCATTGAGAAAGACTACAACAGTTCTGCAACTTGTAGACCGCTCCACAGTGACCCCTGAGGGGATGGTGGAGGATGTGATGGTCTCCATTGATTCTTGGGAATACCCTGCATATTTCCTTGTTCTCCAGCCTAAGGCTAAGCTTACTGGATACCCTGTCATCGTTGTGAGGCCTTGGTTAGCCACTGCCGATGCTTACATTAGCTGCAGAGCTGGAAATATGAGCATCAAGAATGGGCATATGTCCAAGCAGTTAGTCCTATACCCTTCTGCTTAGCCACCTTTAGAACATGACTTGCCTTTGTGGCTGGAAGAGGAGGAAGAAGATGAAGTTTATTTTGCCCAACTATATACCCTAGAAACGATAATGGGAGGGGGACAGTAGGATGAAGATGATTTGATTGAATACATACTCCAAAGTCCAACGCCCAATACATTGTACATTGTCCCTTTGCTGTTGCTACCTGTCTTCGACTGCCTTTTGATCTCTTGCTAGTGAAGAGCTGCCCACATCTCGTCCCAAGGTGGGAGAGTCCCTCTGCCCAGGATACTCTGGACAACCACTTCCTAATCTTCTGAGACAACATTCAGGGTTGTCCTCACCTTAAGCTCCTGACCCGGTGTCGCTCCTATAGCAGTCAATTGGTCTCGGATCTTGTTCAGTCCTGCGAGGGAGGTGTCAATCGATTGACCCTTATTCATCTGATACGACCTCATCTAGTTCTCGAGCAGCATTCTTCTCTGCACAGAAGTACGCCGGTACAGGTTCTTGATAGCCTCCCACATCTCAACTACCATTTCCTTCTCGGCTATATGTGGTACCACATGATCCTTGACCCCGTCAAGGATAATACACTTGGCCCTCACCATCGCCTCTTCGTACTTGTCGTTATCATTGGGGTCGACTAGGATAGCTATAACCTTCAAGGCGAAGTTCTTGACACGATTCCTGTCAAGCACTGATAAGATTCTGGCCTTCCAGACTGCGAAGTTCGATGCTCCGTCCAGTCTATCCTGGTCTCTTACCTGTGTAGTGCCATGATGCTCCTCTACTTCCCTCCTGAAATTTTTCTGTTTGACTCCTCTGAGTCTCTACTTCCTGTCTGGAAGTTCTCTTCTGGACTCCCTCTGAGTCCTGATTTTCCTCCTGGAAATCCTTCTGCCGCTTGTCGAGATGTCCCCTACTCTGATCGTCTTGTGCAACTGCACTGTTGATCCAGGTTCCTCGTCTAGAAACCCTCGGTAACAACTCCTCTGGCCCTGCTCTGTCAGGTATTGTTTCGACTACAGTACCTCACCAACTCCACTCTGCAATATTTCTGTAGCCTTCTAGACTCCAGCAACTGCCTCTTTGTGAACTAAGTTAGCCCCTCTCTGCCTCACGTTGGCTCTATGTCACCCCAGATGGGTCTGCGTCAGCCTTGGGATGCCCCGTGTCAGCCCTCTGGCCCTTTGCGGCATCAACGCTGGCCTCTTTGAGGCTCTGCGCAACGCTCGACTTCTTTTGCGTGGCTCTAGCTGGCTCTGCATCACACTTCTCGGCTTTTGTGCTACTAGAAATAGCTTCTGTCACCTCGGGACAACTATTTTCTACTGCTATTGTTCCAGAGGCTCTGCGCAGCGCTCGACTTCTTTTGCGTGGCTCTAGCTGGCTCTGCATCACACTTCTCGGCTTTTGTGCTACTAGAAATAGCTTCTGTCACCTCGGGACAACTATTTTCTACTGCTATTGTTCCACTCGGCTGATGTCTTTTAGTCCTCCTGTGATCTGCAATCACCCTCTGATACCATGTTGAAGTTTTTAATTTTACTTAGTTTAGAAACCCTTCATGCACTTTATCTGATCTATTCCTACCTACTTGTTATTTTTCCTTAACAAGTTATTTACAAATTAAATACTGAAAATAAACACCAGTGCATGCTCAACATATTATAGATCAGCAACTAGAAGAAACAAGAACAAACACACCACATGACACCATTATTTTTGGATCAATGTCCTAGGAAAAACCCAATGCGGGAAAACCGATGTAGCTATCTGAGGGTTTTCTTATAAAGTAATATCAGAGTACAATCTGGGTGCCGAAACTAGCCCACCCAACAGAGAATTTCTTTAGCAGCTATGCCTCACAGTTTGTGAGAAATCTCTTGGCTGAATCCCCGAAAATCCTTCCCGTAGTTCCTTAGCACAAAACTGCTATGCAACCCCAGTGTTTGCCCAATCTGGACTGCATCAGCCTCCCCTAGCCCAACGCTGGCCCTGCATCAACCTTCCTTGGCCTGTGTCAGCCCCAGGAGACCCTACGTCATCTCTAGGAGCCTCTGCGTCAGCTATGCTAGCCCCTCTGGTACTCTGCGCAACACTTGGCTGCCTCTGCGTGGCCCTACGTGAGCCCTTGCTAGCTTTGCGTCACTCTCCTTGGCTGTTGCGCTGCTCTACCGACACAATCTCTGGCTTCTCTATTTCTCTGTACTTAATGTCCCTCAGCTGATCTCCTAATCACTGATTCTACCTCTCTTAGCAAACCCTGCTCTAGAGAATAGAATGACTGATCACTCTGGTGTATTCTCCAAGTGACCCTCAAGCCTCCTCTTATACTTTTCCTGTTGACATCTCAATGGCTGAGATTAAGTCCCTAATCAATGGCTAAGATTAGATCTGGCATGATCCATGTCTTTTGGACCATTCTAACACAATGTCATATTAATACACATTAATATTTTAAAAATATTAATTATTTTAATATCTCCTGAACTGTTTAGAATCTACCCAAACCCTTTTTGGGTATTGGATATCTCATGTGCCCCAAACTCTCCACCGAATTCCGTGGCTAGAGCACATCCGATGCTACCCCAAATCATCAATTCCATATCATCAATCCTCATCTAGAGGATGAAAATCACTTCAATGTTGTGCCAAGTGCTGATATCCACAGGGAATGGATCTCTCACCAAAAATGACTTTCTATATAATCATACATCCATATAAGGGTATGATAGACACATTAAACCATAGGGCTCTCTCAACAAGATGTATGATGCCATCAACCATATTGATGTTAGCCTGAAATCGTAGGTTGCTCCATCATGAAGTCCAACTATACAAGAGGATGAGTGCCTTAGGAAAATGATTGTCATTTATATCAAATATCACAATAGAAGAACAATAGGCACTCCACATGTTAGGGTGCTCCATTACAAGCATCAAGCAGCATGCGTGCCAATATATGTGGCAAGAAGGTGGCTACTCCATGAAAATACTTTTATATTCTATCAAACATCATCATAAGAGTAAAATAGACACTAGGGTGCTTCTCTACAAGATCCATGTCTCATCATGTCAATGCTATGACCAGGCCTCCCTAAAACTAGCAGCATCATCAAATAAACTCATGCAGATAAAGCATGCAATATGAAGATTAAAGCAGAAATATCATAGCACCAAAGAGTATACCATGACTATCCATATGACGTGTCAAGCTTGACCATGAAGTACGAAACATGAACCAAGACACACCACCATGTAACCCGCTGATTCAACATCTCATGCAACATCAAGGCAAAGTAAGAGGATCCATAATTACAAATATGCCCTATCATTATGTACCATTGCCAAGAAAAAAATTGGAAGGTCTGTATCGCTAGTCTATCAGCATCCCTGTAAATTACCCCTGAAAATCTGTCATGTGATTGAAATCACAGATTTACCTCATGAAAAATGACGGATAACAGAAGTTTCATATGTTCTTGAACTTTGGGACTGGTTTGATTTTGAGTCAAGATCATGAAGGATAGAGTGGTATTAGACTTTTCTGTGAAACAACAATATTCTCTTGTGTACCAACAACTCAACTAGACATCCAGAATCTACTATGTTAACATCTCAGCTGGTGCACTTACACTTAGATTAAGCTGTAACATCATCTGTCAAGACAACATCAATGTTGAAAATTTTGCCTTGCCAATTGACTCTATCAGGCTGCAGTGTAAGAGTTCAACTTGGTCTCAACAAAAACTCAACAATGGCCAATCTTAAAAAAATGAGGGTTTTCTTTTTCTTTTGGCATTTATATTAACATGGACCAGTTTTTCATCCACCCCTATGTTTGACTTCTCAGGCAGAAAATAGCCTGTGTTGCACGTGGATCATACTTGCTGTTGGTGAGTTTGACTTGCTAACAGAGAGTCAAACGCTGGCAGTAGGGCTGATCTGAGTTTGACAGGGGAGTACTAGGAATTGATAACTTTTTTTCCAACTATGGTTGAAACAATTATTCTTATTTGGACAATTATCCCTTTTAATCAAGAAACTATTCAGAAACTATATTTTGAGGCTTGAACTCCAACATCTGCTGAGAATGTCTCAAGAGTGTCCTCCCCAACATTGATATACTGGAAAAACAACCAAAAACAAAACATTCTGCATATTATTTACGTTCATTTCACTGGAATTCAATGAATATTCATATTTTTGTCATTAGAAATTATTTTTTGTACTTGGACAGACTGGTGCCCATCAAATATAAAGAAAGGATCACTTATGTTAAACAGCTTTGGCAGACATTATTCACTGTTGGAGATTGATAGCAAGATTACAATTTTGTATTGAATCTGTTAAGCTAGGGGCTTGAGGGCTTAATAAGATCCTTACCAGTTCTCGATATTTTACCAACATAGGGGCAGGGATCATTCTTCCCCATCTCTAGTAAACATTGGTGGACAATCCTTTTTGTGAAAATTTGATAAATATTGTTTTAGGAAGTTTCTTTGAGAAACATGCCGCAATATTTGGGGCTGCATCACATAACAAAGACTCCCTTCTGGTTAGGTTCTGGATCTCAGGGGTATGTATTCCACCAAAATGGTTTGTAATTGTACCCATTCTCATCCCTCTCTGACATGTCATTCAAGGGCATACCAGAAACGCATTGGAATGCTGTGGATGGTTTAGTAGTCCATCAACCTCACTGGTGAACCAAAGTGTCATTGTCAGAATTTTACAATTGAGTATCTTAACAAATATAAGTTTGTAAAGTAGGATAATGTCTAAAGATCTGTTTACAGCATATTTCTCAACTCGTGTAAATATGCAGGTATAGATGGAACTGGTTTGGGAATGGCATCGCATCATCAGTCTCTTGGAGAGTAAGTCTCTTTCATGTGTAATATGCCCAGCATCTAATGAATATTTGAATGGAATATGAAAATAGGTTTCTTTTCAAGTATAATTAATGTCAGTCTATGAGTTTTTTTTTCTTCTAAATACTAATATCTTTTTTTGTATGCAGATTGTTTGAGGTTCGATGTCTGCATATTCCAGTAATGAATGGCACATCCTTTGAAGGTATAAGCCCTCTATATATCTTTTGTCTAATAAATACGAATATTGGTGAGCATATATGTCACGTGAATCAGGGTATGGATATCTGAGAAAGGAATTTGTGTTTATGGAATTGAAATGAGGGGCAAGAAGCATGATGGGAAACAGAAGAAGGGAATTCAGAAAATTAGTATTTTCTTCTCTTTTTTTCTGGAAAAATGCATCTTGTATTTGCGTTACTGTACAAAGATATACAACTTACGTATTTTGATTTTATGTTTAATGGTACAAAGTTTATGTGCAATTACTCATGTTTTGATTTGATTGCCAAAGAACTGGTAAAACAATAACTCAACATAACAATAGAAAGGAAATTGTGGACTATCACTTATAAATTAAATGTGTATATGTTGCATGATGGAAAAATCTCATGTACAAAATAATATAGATATGTGAAATCACTTCTGTCGTCACTAATTCTGTGGAATATCTGGGGTCTTTACAGATCATAATCTTAGAAATTATATCCAAAACATTATCGTTGCTGCCTTTGCCCTGTGCATATAGTGGAAAGGTGAGAAAAAGATTTGCAAACGATTGTGCATGCACTAAAACAATGAGTCCAAGTCAATTCCTTTTTATTAAACTTATAATGGACCTTCTACAAGGGATTGTGATACTTATTCAGTCATTTTTCAGAGTAGGGTGGAAGCAAGCTAATGGTTCTCGCTTTTAGAAAATTTTTAATAGTTTAGGATCAAACTGAAATGCCGTCCCTCAAATGCACAGGTTAGGCTCAATTGCATGGTTTAGGGTTGTCTCTTAAATGGATGGTTTTGACCTTAATGATATGTTAACTGGGATTCTAATTGATTAATTTCACCCTTAATTGATGAATTTGATCAAGAATGACTTAATTTGTCTGTCATATACATATATTTAAAGGCGACAAAATAATTCATTTGGTCTTGAATTTCACCGTTTTGGCTCCAAATGCTTGAATTAAACTTGAAATGCATTATTTTGGTTCTAAATGTGTGGGGTTGGTCTCAAAAGCATTATTGTGGTTTCAGGAAGAGCATTTTGGCCCAAAATACATGGATGTGGTCCCTGTTGAGATTTGGTAGCATGGGAGATACTCCAAGCCCTAGGGTTCAGGGTTTGGAGGTTGGAGCGCCATAGAAGTGATTTGGGGGCTTGGAACCCAATCGTTTGGGCTTTGCACCCAATCTGGTGGGTGTGGAACCACAAGGAAGTTGAGTGATTTGACAGATGGAGGTGTTAGAGGACCCTTAGAGGAGAAAGGGGCAGTGAAAATCACTCAAATCTGAGTTGTCTAGCATGAGATATTAATTTTTCATTGTCACTGTTGGGCTTGCACAAGAAAAGATCAAGTTGGCCTAGCTGTTAGGAGGCCTGATGACAGTTGGACAAGCCCACAAGGGCAGTTTGATGAAGCCCTTAGCAAAAATATAAATAGAAGTCATTGTGGAGTCATTTTATCACATCCAAGGAGCATCTTTCATAGTCTACACATCAAGTGAGGTAGCCACAACTCTAGAAGGAAGGCTGAGGCTAGGAAGAGGACTATTTCAGGTCTGTTCATGTCTATTTCAGGGGCTGAGTAGGAGCAGAGGCAGGACGAGGCCTCAATGGACAATTTTGGGCAGTGTTTGAAGGTTGTTTTGTGTGGGCAGATCACTAAACAAGGAGCCACAGGTCTATATTGGAAGTTGAAGGAGGGTTGAGCTCCTTACCATAGCAAAAGGAGGAGCCGCAAGTCTGATTTAGGGCTAGTATTAGCCCAGAACAACACATGGAGCACAACCTTTTTGTTCCATGAACCAGACGTGGAGCACAACCTTCCATAAAGTTAGTTGCTAAAAAAGGAGAAGCAAGAAGCAAAGAGACTTATGGGGAGGTTTCTTTTCTGGAGTGACTTACCTCTCAACATCACCAAAAACAATCCATTTTGGAAGCCAATGTGTGATGTTATTGCTATTGTGGGTCCAAGGTACAAAAGTGCTACATATGAGGAGTTGTGGGGCCCAATCCTTCAAGCAAAAATGCAAGGCATCAACTCTAGATTGGCAGAGTTGAAGCAGACATGGGAGTTTTATGGATGCATGGTGATGTTTGATGGATGGACTGATAGCAAGGGTAGGACCCTTCTAAATTTCATGGTACATTGTCCTAAACCATGTTTATTAAATTAGTGGATGCATCAGCACATATAAAAGATGCAACATTGATTTGGGAGTTGTTAGATGGGTTCATCTGGGAGATTGGTGTGCAAAAAGTGGTGCAAGTCATAACAGTAATGCAACTAACTATGTGGCTATTGGCAGGATGCTTATGGACAGGAACTACGCATTGTTCTAGACTCCATGTGCAACACATTGTATCAATTTGTTGCTTGAGGATATGGGGAACTCTCTTTCATCAGGAGGTGATTTATGGTGAGGAGTATCCCAAAGTTTATATATGTTAAACACACATGGTGAACTACAGAAAATATGAAAGATAAAGCATGCAATACCATTTTTATTCACAAATGATACACATTTATAGTACATGTGGTGACCGTTGGGATTCACATCCCAAGGTCCCTTGGACTGCTTTGTCCATTCGGCTTCCACACTAACCCATTTAGGATTAGGTGTCCAACATTCCCCCCCTTAATCCGAAGGGTTATGTATGAGTCCAAGAAGAGAGCTGTAATACAAAATGTGCAAAAATGCATGGCAGCACTAGGCTGAATGTGCTCTCTGAAATGTTGGTATAAAGAGCGGTGGTTTAAGGATGGCCACCAACACTGGAACACTTAGTGCAGTTCCCGTAACTCTTCCAAAACTGGCAAGAAGTTGGAGTCTTCTGCTAGAGGAAGTGCTCCTATTGTTTTAAAGAGGGAAACCTTCAACCATAAAAGGGAGGTCTCACCCTGCATAAAAGGTAAAACTTC